>BMAO01027960.1:0-49271 GCA_019973975.1 Trichonephila clavata
AAATAATGTATTAAATTCAATAATACATTTGGTGCTAAAGCTACAATTCGAACTTAATTATAAACCGAACAAATTAACAATATAAGTATTACATTTTGTAACTGTTATTTTTAAATAATATATATTTTAAGCATATTGCTTTCAAGTAATAGTATAATTATGTTATTTTTTCCCTTTCGCTAATTTTTAAATTGGAGCAGATTGCAAATAGATATTTAATTAAAGATATATTTTCTCTATCATCCATTTCTAAATATAGAAATGTCATTAGAAAAATAGTCTATGGTCTATGTTGCTCTCTATGACATCTAGTAATCTCACGAACGTCTATGGGAGTTTGAGCAACTAACTTATCGGACGTCTCGGCAAAACATGTAAAAATGCTGTACCTCATAGAATTCCAGTTAGTCTTGGTCGAGTCGATACGTTTATAGCTACCGAATCTAATGTACATTTTAAAATTTGCACTTTAGTTTTAATTCACAGTATTAAGTATTTACGGCGTGAGTGAGTGAATATTAACGTCCCACTGTTCAGCTACACGAGGGCTTTTGGGGACGGTCCGCGTAATTTTGAACCATGAAAGTATTTACTGCAGTAGATTAACAAAAACATGGATAAATTTTTAAGTCATAATCGAACATTTGACGATAATAAAGCATCAACAAGTGCACAGTTCCGAAAATTAAATCAAGTAAGTATTCTCAAAAATATTTAAATATTCGATTTACCACTACTAAAGTAAATGGAGAAGAACAGCCACTGTGAGTTATTTGATCAAAAATATATTAGTAGCAGACAGTATGTAATAATCTTAGACTAATATAACTTAAAAGACCTTTAGAAATGTTTCATGGTGAGTACATTAACAATCCTCGAGAGTTCTTTGAATCAAAATTAAAATCATATGAAAAGCAAAATGCATTAAAAAAAAACGTTTTTGTGAATGAAAACGCTTTACTTGCATCTTGCAAGGTATCATACAAAATAGCCAGATGTAAAAAGCCTCACACTACTGGCGAAGAGAGCTTATTTTGCCAGCAGCAATTGAGATCGTAGAAACCATGTTTGGAGACAATTTTGCCTGAGTTGCAAACAAATGCAACTCTTTGGTAAAATCATCTGTAATTTTAATTCTCAGAGAATTAGTATTTAGAATTATTGTTAAATAATGAAAAAGAATATGTAAAATTTCTATGAAGAATAAATATTTTTTTTATATTTATGGCGAAATCAAAATGTTTTGACCCAAGAGAGCATTCGCTTACTCGATACTAACGGTAATGGTCACGCGGGATGACTGAGTCCTTTTTTGAAGTGAAAATTTCTTTTGCGGCGTTGGGCACTTTTTGGTAGGGGAAGATATTATGGGTTCGCGTTACCGACATGCTTTGACTGGCGCATGCGCAGTCTGCTGTTCGCATCTTAGAAACTTTTTGGATGGGTGAAATCTCGTGCGTTCGCGTCACCGACATGCTTATAGCAGTACATCTGTAGCTATACAGCTGAAGTATAGTGCCGTGTATAGCTTATAAGTGAAATTGAATGGATTTAGGGAAAAATTCAATGTGCATATACTGTGATCTTGAAGTACAGATGACGTAATATTGCCAGATGATATATATAAATTATATCAATGTAAATGTGTATTTTTTATCATGCTTTTTATATGCTCGCGCCCCCCTTGAAGGGTTATGACGCCCCCCTAGAGTTCGCTCCCCACAGTTTGAGAAACGCTGCTCTATCACCATTTCACTGTTTCCATAGAGAATCACCTTTACAATGTAAGGAACGGCATTGCTTGCGAATATTACAATTTTAACATAAATACAACAGAAAGTAATATTAACGTATTACACATCCAGATACAAATTATTTACACTATTTTAAATGTTCATAAAACAATATTTGTTACAATGAGTTACTTTTACTGAGCAGAGATCAGCTTAGGAAGGTGTTTTATCACAAAAATCGACACATAAGAGTGTTAAGGGGCGTTATAAATAAAAAAAATCTTTTTATCAGCTTTTAGACCTTCAGACTTTAAATTTAACAAATATGGTTTTTTTTTTATCCAGCTGAGAATTGCAACTTTTTATTGTTTAATTTGCAATTCAATAAAAATTAACTCATTAAAAACTTCTTTATCCGTCAATCTGTATTGTTTAATTTTTCAATTCACCCGTACGGCCGCGGTGGCCGAGTGGTCTAGGTATCGGATCATGGTTAGCGCGTCATGAGTTTGATCCCAGAACCACTGAAGACCCGCCGTGTAGGGGTGCGGTGCACGTAAAATCTGTCGAGAGCTCAAACGTCCTCCCGTTGGTGTGGCGTGGTAGTTAGGAGAGGGGGTGTCAGCTCAGGTGTCGTCCACGTCACTTGACCATGGTTCAAAATTACGCGAACCGTCGCCAAAAGCCCTCGTGTTGCTAATCAATGCGGCGTTAATATTCACTCATTCACTCACTCAATTCACCCGTGCGAAGAATGGGTATACCAGCTAGTCTTATATAATGCTGTACATTTTGATATTTTGTAGAAATAAATCAATAAATAAAAATAAATGACAGTTCGTATCTTACGTTCTAATGGATATCTACTGACAACTGGAGCCCTAGTAGTAATGGTCACGGACTCTTGGTCTGCGTATCATTAGTTCGTGCCAGTTGGCATTGAAGACTCGTAGAGTTGAGGGGCTGATTCACGTTGATTCAGTCAAGGTAGAAAGTCCTCCTCCTATTGGTGTGATGAGGAAGTTTGGAGAGGGGGTGCCAGCTCAGCTGTTGTCTTCATCACTTGACCATGGTTCAAAATTACGACGTCTGTCCCCAATGGCCCTCTTTTTGCTTTATAGTGCGACTTTATTAAACAAACCCTTGTGGAAATTTGTTGCCAACATTTGATAATTTTGTGAATAGCTTATTTATCCTTTAAGGGTAGTTATAATGTTTATAATTCTTTGACCCAATAATTAGTTAGTAGCTCTTTTAATTCATTTATTTTGTTCTTTTTGTGAGTCTTCAATTTTCAGTATGAAAATTTTTTCATCGTATTTTTTGATGTCTTAGATATTAATTAATTAATCTGGTTTGTTATCAATCAAATGGATATATCATTATTGAGAATCAATTTAAAAGTATTTTATATGTAATTTATCACCAATTTACATGTTGTATGAGATTACAAAGTTTTATATTTAAAAAAAAATATTTTAAAGTGTGCATTCTTTATTTTGCATTAGATATGAATATATATGACGATTTAATGGGAGTTAAAATATTATTATAGGATAATTTTTTTCTTGTTGCGGGTCCTTGAAAGGACGAGGAAACGCTTCCGTGTTTTAATTTAGAGCAGCGTTTTATCACATAAAACGACAAAACGAAACACAACACAAACGCGCCCAAACAAGACGAAGAAAAAAAGCCTTTTTTTCGTTCCGGAGATCTCAGCTTCTACAACTTAGTCAGCTGGAAGCTGGTCAGAATAATCAAAGGATACAAATTTGCCTTACTTTATTTTGAAATGAGGCAATATTTTAAAAGATAAAGTAGTGGTTAAAAAATATTTTCTGTTAGGTGGTTAAACTAAAAAAAAAAAAACTATCGCGCGAAGTCGTGGAGGGCTCAAGACCATTGTAAATTAAGTAAAATCACTCAAGAGAAAATTTAAATAAGAATTATTGCATATCTAAAACTAAAACTACACTCAGGGACGCAACAGTACATGAGGGTCAAGGTCTGCTGTGTCCATCTCTGTTTTCGTGACTTTGGGCACTGAGGTGCATGAGCAGATGTCTCGGTCGTCTGGTCACTCTGACGCGAAACCCCTAGTGTTTAATTCCTAAGCACAAGCTTGGTACTCATTTATTATTATCCCCCTAGGGTAGAGGTACTCAACCTTTTTTTCTACTGGGCTGCATGCATAAGTTAGCTATTCTACGCGGGCCACAACTGGAGGATTATAGGAGGGCGGGGGGAGAACAATGCTTTAAGGCTGATATAACATACGAAATTTAAAATGTGGAAATTGATCAATATCTAAAACTCCTATTTTGCTATTTTAATTATTATTTTTTATATTTTTTATTTTGTCACAGAATTTTTCTAAATTGGAAGCATTTAACCAATGATGTAACAAATTTAATAGGGTGCATTTATTATCGCTGTGACATTGCCACTAACAAAATACTTTTCTGTTGCGGCAAAAATTATTCAAGAGATAGCCTTTTTATCATCTTTTGAAAGATATCTTCGAGGAAAAGTATCATTGAACGATTCTTTGTTATTGGTATTTTTTAAATACACTTTCGTGACAAATTAAACAATTACTGTACCATTCTTGTTTTTCACTACAAATTATTCAACTTCCCAATCGTCTTGAAAGAATCTATTTTCTTCGAATATTTTTCGCTTGTAAGATATAAAAGATAGTGAAAAATTAATTCCACTCATATAATGTCTCTACTCCCCTGTTGTCTATTATCACTAATCAGAAAAAAAATATCAATTCGTACCCAAATGACATCGACAGCAAAAAGCAAAATTGATATATCTGATTTTTTAATAAAGAATTTCCCACCAAATTTTCATAAACAAATGAATTTCTCAGAGCAATGGAGCATGACCGGGCTTCTTAAAAGAATTCGGTAGAACGCATGGGCCCGCGGGCCGCAGATTGAGTATCGCTGCCCTAAAGGGGTGAAAGATTGCGTCGACCTTGCCTAACCCAGGATTCGATTCCCGGACCTGTAGTGTGGAAGCGCGAAACACTATCACTCAGCCACTGGGCTTCATTATTACATATATATAACATCCAATTTACGTATGTTATTAACGCAATCCCTAAATGATTATAACACATCATCTTTTTTTAAAACTTTTTCTATAATTAAAAATAGCAAAATTTTACCAATCATTTATTAAAAGAGATATTAGTATATTAATTCATAATTAACGTAAGATTGACTAATATATTTAGGTATCGTAAGAAATACCAGTGAGTAATTAGTGGTATTACAATTCAGATTTATCCACCGCAGAAACTAAAGAACTATGTAAAATAAATTTTTTTTCAAAGAAAAAGATTTTTTTTTTTGGAAAACGAACATATGACAGGACAACACAAGGGCAAAACTTAGAGAATAATAAACAGAGGAGACTGATCAATCATCTTCAGCTTATGTCACCGAAATGCTGAGAGAAAAATTTATTTTAAAGATCTCAACGCTGCTCGCGGGAAAAGATGGAAGAGCACAAGTTCAAAAAAATAAGCTTCGTTTCTACATACATTTTTCTTCCTTTGTTTTATTATTGGAAGAAAAACATTTTGTTTGCATGAAAAATTGTACCAGATAGAATTTTATCATTCAGTGGTAGAACTCCTAGCTACAATGTTCTGAGAAATAAAATCATCAAATATTTCAGAAGAAACATTTTTCAAATATATTTTACTATTTAAAATGTATTTCTCTACATTCTAAATTAAGAAATTAAACACACAGCTCTGTTCTCCACGAACAAAAAGTTTTAACCATGTTTAGTAACAAAAGTTTCTTTTGCGTACTTTTCATTTGTAACAAAGTTAAATTTCATTTCTTTAAACTTTCCCCCTGAGAATGAGTTTTTCAGATTTTTTTTTGGAACAAAAATAATTGATAGCCTTATTTTAATATTTTTAATTTTTTTCTGTTTTGAAGCGCTAATTCTTTTATTAATTGTAATTTCATTAACCTGTCTTGAAATCAACGTTAAAGAAAATAAACGTATTTTAATCTTTCATACGTACTATTTAATTTAATTAATTTGCAACTTGTTAAAAACATGGAAGCTACTAAGAAATTTTTTCGATTGTTCTGAATTGATTTATTAATTGAAATTATGCAAGATGCTTAATTTTCCTGGAAATAACTAATTATCAATTAGCGAAATGGTTTTTCTAATTTTTGGTTGTTAATATAGTTCAAAATAAGCATAAAAGCTCGCTAGTTACTTTTGTTACATGATATTAAACTAAACACCAATAACAACTCAAATTTCACTCATTTAACTTAAATAATCATAATACAAGGGGTGATCAAATGAAAAGGTACGAAACGACATAAAAGTGAAACAGTTAAATATTTGCATATTCCGCCAAGGGAGAATGTAGCGAGACATCTCGGGATGCCATTGGAGACTCTGCCTGGGATCGGATCATGCGCGGGTGCCCGCATGCGCAGGAGAGAACAAAGGCTCTTATAAAAAGCGGCGTCCAAATGATACGAGCACAGAATTACTCGAGCACAGAATTACTCGAGCACAGAAAAAGCATTAATCCGATGTGTACTGTGAGACACTCCGACGCCTACGCAGGTCCATCAAGAACAAAAGACCGGGGCTGCTCACGGAGGGTGTGGTTCTGCTCTATGATAACTCGCGTCCACACGTCTCCAGAGTCACACAAATGGAACTGGACAAGTTCCAATGGGAGACATTGGACCATCCGTCCTACAGTCCGGACATGTCACCCTGCGATTTCCATGTGTTTGGTCCACTGAAGAAACACCTGAAAGGAAAGCGCTTCAACTCGGATGACGTACTCAAGGACACTGTGAAGGACTGGGTCTCGTCACAGCCACAGGAATTCTGGGAACAAGGAATCCTGCGGCTTGTTCATCAGTGGGATCGTTGTGCTCAGGCCTATGGTGTATATTTTGAATAAAGTCTATATTTGTACCCACCGTGTCGTTTCGTATTTTTTTATTTGATCACCCCTTGTATATCAGCCGCTTTCTTTAAAAGTGTTGAAAGTCAATTTTTGACAAAAAGCCAATGATAACAAAGAATGCAACCTACTATGTGTTTTTATATATGTTAGCATGTACTCGCTCTCTTCGTTAGGTATTTCGTGTACGATTATTTACTGTTTATCTCTTCGAATGTAATGAAAAAAATTCTTTTAACTCTCACCTCTTGATTTAAAAAGAACAAAACTTGAATTTCTAAAATTGAAGTAGAATTTTCTTTTTCACTCCAGTTACTCTCAAAGCCAAAGGGGATCCCGTTGGAGTGGTGTGGTAGTTAGGAGAGGGAGGTGCCAGTTCAAGTGTTGTCCTCGTCACTTGACCGTTGTTCAAAATTACGAGGTACGTCGACAAAATCCCTCTTGTAGCTAACAGTGTGACGTTAATGTTTCTCTCACTCACTCCCCAACGTGGATATCCTCAAAACCCATTTTTAATGGATCTCTACGCAACAAAATAAACATGTATGTCAAATTTAAAGTCTGAATACAATAGTTGAAAAACTGAAACTTTTTTTATCGATATAAGACCCGTAACCTCCTTTGAGAATCTATTTCCCTAACATCCGGGCTTAGCGGATTTCAATTCTAAAAAAAATGCATACCAAATTTTATTACTGTAGGTCTAAAGGGATTTTTTTATTAATACGCACCAGTAACTCCTAGCTTACCCCATAAAAGTCGATTTTCGATTTCCATTCAATCAGTTCTTAGCGGATTTTTATTCATCAAAAGAAACATGCTTACGAAATTTCAAGTAGAGGAATCAAACAGATCAAAAGAGGAATTTTATTTTTTAAAAACTATTATGCCCCTTTTTAAGCCTTCTCAATTCTTTCTATGGGTCGATTTTTGCAAAACTCGTTCTTAAAGGAATTCTACTTCAGGAAAGGAACATGCCTACCAAATTCTAAGAAACGGGGATATTTATCTATAATGCTCCTTAAGCACTCACAACGCCTTTTAAGAGCCAATTTTCACAAAACTCCTTTTGTTGTGGACCTCTTCTCTACAAAAGGAACGTGCCTACCAAATTTCAAGTTTGTAGGTCTAATAGTTTTCAAACGGGAGTAGGTATTTATAACACTCCCTTAAGCTCCAGCAACACCTCTTAATGGTCAGTTTTCGCAAAATTCCTTTTGCAGCGAGTCTCTATTCTATGAAAGGAAAATGCCTACCAAATTTCAAGTCTTTATTTCTAATAGTTCAAACACAAGAATATTTCTCCACAACGCCTCTTAAGCCCTCGCAACGCTCCTTAGGGTCGATTTTCACAAAATCTCTAATGTAGCTGACCTCTTATCCACGAAAGGAACGAGCCTACCAAGTTTTAAGTTTGTACGTTTTAATTTTCAAACGAGAGTATTTATTTATAACACTCCCTTAAGCTCCAGTAACACCCCTTAGGGGTCAGTTTTCGCAAAATTCCTTTTGCAGCGAGTCTTTATTCTATGAAAGGAAAAAAATGCCTACCAAAAATTTCAAGTCTTTATGTCTAATAGTTCCAGAGATATTGTATTGAGTGAGTGGTTAATAAAAGTAATGTAATTTTCTTGAAATTAATTAATTTAATGAAATTAATGTATAATATTTCTTAAAAGTAGTGTAAAGTCCACTTTTCATAAAGTGATAAAATTTAGTTCTGAAATTATGCCACATCATGAGTGTTTATTTCAGATACGTGGCAGCACTGTTAATAGCATAAAGGTTTTCATTCGTTGACTTATCCTTTTGGTGGATAATTATTAAGATTAAAAACAGCACCCATTAATGGAAAGTTATACTTAAAGTAATTTAAATGGCCTATTAGCTGAAAAAATATTGATGTAAAACCTTTTTTAAAATCTTTAATAAAATTTTTATAAAAAATTGGCTTGATTCAATTGAAATTCTTTTTTTAATATTTTGCAAATGTACGATTTTCCCATTTTGATGTTTTTGAAATCAATGTAAGCCCATTTGTAAGGTCATTAAAAGTATAATCTTTCTTTAACTAATATTATCAAATTAAATCAATTTAATTTTTAAAAAAAAATGTTCGGATTAACATATATAACATTATATTTTTCAAGCCATTCACAAATACAAATTCTCAAATATCCCCTCAATCTAAAATTGACTTAAGCCACTTTCAAAGAAAAGAACTCTGATATGCTTTTCGTTTGAAATCTTTTAATTTCAATTTTACTAGGTAAGGTTAACTTTAAAAAATGCCTTTTTAATACAACTCTTCTGTGTGTGGAAGACACGATTATTTGCCTTCAATAAATAAGATACTTTATTTTTTCACCCACTTTATTAAACTAAAATTTTGTGAAGTTTGTATTATAAAATATGCAACTAGTAAATTATTAACAGATATATATTCTTTAATGGGCGCCAACTTAAATTTCTTAGCATTAGTACAATTCACAAACACAATTCGTTGCTTGAATTAGTCACGCGTATATAAATTACACTACCTCCTGACAATACACGTGCGATAAGAATCAAATCCTTGAGTATATTTACACTGAACGTTCCTCGTGTTGTTGTTGTTTCTAATAACACCTGTCGAACGGTGTCAGTTCGAGGCCCACAAAATTCATCATGGCAAGGTTCTAAGTGTATGTCTGTCGTTTGAGCACCATGCGGGTGAGAGTATGATTTGGCTCGGTTCATACACGATAAATGGCCACACCACTTATCTCCACCTCCACAATTTAGGCGTGGAACTGGAGGGGAGGGAAGTATTCTCCAGCCCCCTGCACCCGTGGTTACTGCTACGACACCCACCGATTTTTCGAGCACCTACTCCCTGTGTACTCGAAGGGTATTTGGTGACATCGGGCATCGAACCCAGGCCTTCCGGTCTGGCGTCCGATGCTCTAACTAATAGGCTACCCACGGCCCTACGTGCCTCGTGGAGAATACAATTACCGTACCTCGAGCCATAATTAGTTATGGTATCTCGAACGTGGACATTTTGATTGTTCGCCTCCTTTTTTGTTACTTATTTAATGATTGTAAATTTAAGTTGTAATTGAAAAAAAAAGAGCATTTTAAAAGACTTGTTTAGTTAAGATTCAAATTTATGTGAGAGGCTAAATTTATACCAAGATATAGGTCAATTATTTTGAAAGCTCAACAAAAAGAAAGAAATAAAACAATGGTGAAAGCAAGTCTTCGTGATGCTACTGCTCCTTATTTCGACTTTTACACTCCAGTTTTCAACATATTTGCATAAACAGCTTAGGGAAAAGAAAATGGGCTTGCTAGAAAAAAGCAAATTCGACAAAACAGAAGGAAATCATACTAAATGAAAAAAAAGTTATACAATGCAATTCGTTGGAAAAATTATTCTAGCCACTCAGAGGGCATCTTTTTCGACATTTAAATATGAATGATGCATTTTTGAATATTGAGTTTTCTCTTGCCGATTATCATGTTCCCGCTCATCTGAATCCGTTTGTTTTTGCGATTTTTTGTGAGATCGATTACTTTTCCATTTTCTGTTGTTGTATATTTCTTTCAAAAATCATTTGCATTTTTCTTGCAAAATTTTTCTTCTTCTTTTTAACGTTCTTCAAGTCAATTGCGTACGGGCATATTAAATACCTCTTCTTGATATTTCATGAATTTCTTTTAAAATGAAAGTCAAAGCCTCAACACTTTAACCCAATGCAAAGTTTATTACACAAACACTACTACAACAAAACTTAAATTAATCAGCCGAAGCTGTAAATCCTAAGTTAAAACTCGAAAATGATGGAATTATTATATTTAACTAATTCTGTTTTACAGAACCGTTACTGGAAATTTTTTTTTTAATCAGACAATAATAGCAAACGATTTTTTGAAGAAAATAAATTATATATAACTGAACAACTATACCAAATGATTTATTGGAACATTTTAAATTAATCGTAAAAAATATGTTTATTTATTTTAATCTTTAAAATATATAGTTCAACAATGATGTTATTTTGAAAAATCATGTGATGATGATACATTACTTAAAATCATAGCCCCTTATGTGGCGGAAAAGGTATGAATTTGTCAAATAAATAGTATTTTTATTAGTATATTTGCTAACTGACAACATTCATTTTTAAATTTAAATCAATAGTAAAACATGGTTCACTACTTTTTCTAATTTTTTTCTTATTATTTAAAACTGTTTTTAACCTATTTCTGATAATAACAATATTTTGTTTTGATGGAATGGGATTATTATATGTTGAGAGCAACATAGTTTATTCCAACTCACAGAAAAAATAATTATATATTTGCATGCATAAAATAATTCAACGAGTAAAATTTTTTATTACATATCTCATGTTAATTATTCTCTTTTGTAGTCCCATTAGCAAAATAATCAATACTTTGCAGAATAATGAATGAAAAAACATAATAGATTATCCTGAAATTAATTTTAATAAAGAATAAAAATTTGCTTACTTTTATCTTCCAAATAAGTCTTTAAATAACTAAAGCTAAAATATTAAAATTTATGTGAAACATAAGCAAATTTGTTTGGGGACAATTTAACCCTATATCTCTGTTAATATTAAGATCAATAGATTGGATTAAATTTTTTTGGAACATATCTGA
Organism: Trichonephila clavata; assembly: GCA_019973975.1. Lineage (NCBI taxonomy): Eukaryota > Metazoa > Arthropoda > Arachnida > Araneae > Nephilidae > Trichonephila > Trichonephila clavata. The sequence goes on from BMAO01027960.1 coordinate 11,377, forward strand.
AAGTAACTAAATTTAATTAAAAATAATACATTAACCACACACACAATAGAAAAATAAAACAAATATATGTTCCTAGAGTATTTTGAAGATCTTCCTTAATGATAGAAACGAAATTAAAAAAAGAAAAAAATACTTACCCCACCCAATAAGAGCATACACTTGTATTCTAACGACTTCAATCGAGAAGGTTTTCACAGCCAAAATGTACAGGTAAAGGCCTTCCACAAACATCCAGAAGAAGTTGGTTACCATTAAATATGTCAGAAAGATCACTAATACACATGTTAGCTGAAAAAACAAATTATAAATGTACTATTTAAATGCGCATGAATATATTAATTTATGGAACTCACTAATAAAGCTTCAGGGTAAAATAATATATTTTAACTTTAATGAGATACATTTACAAAAAATTAATAGGTTTGAACGTTCATTTTCGGTCACAAAGATGCTTATGTTTGAAATACGCCCCCAAAGACCAGAATAAAAATATTTTTAATTACTTCCAAACGCTTAATCATCAACGTTTAATCTAGTAGTATGACTATTATGAGAGTTTTTTTTTTGTTCAAGTGAGCTAATTAATTTTTATACTTGTATTGATTCTGGTGCTTAATTTAAGTTTTGAATGGAAGTATTTCAAGGAAAAAATTTATATTTTATAAAATACATAATTGGGACTCGTTTAATAATTATAAATAGTCCATTTGAATTTTATTTATCTTTATCATAATCACTTATTTTTAGATTTCAAAGAAAATAATTCGAATTTGAATATTATTTCATTTATTCAGCAGAAATAATCAAGATATATGAATTTTTTAAAAATAAATGTCTGAATCAGTAATACGAGAAGAAATATTAGATAAATTCAAAAGTTCGACCCATTTTTTGGTGAATGAAGAAAACAAAATGGTATAATCCTGTCTATATTTGCTATTACTATTTATGACTTCTTGGCATTTATGATCTTCTAGCCGTTACCCACCTGCTTCAATTGGATATTTCATAACGTTCTTGATTCCATACTGTTTTCAAAGTAATGATATTTAAGTCCTAACATTAACTTTTCGATTGTTTTCAGAACATTCTTGTAGCCCTCGTTTCTTGATTTAAACAAGAAAATGCTTGAGTTTATAAATCTGACGTTTTGTTTATTTTTAAAGTCAATTTTAGCAAAACACATTTTTAGAGGCTCTCTACTCAATAAAAGACACATGTTTGTCAAATTTCTTGTCTGTAGGTCTAATAGTTTCAAAATGGAAATTTTACTGTCTAATCACCACTATAATTCCCTCAAACACTTAGATATCTATTCCGGAAAAGTCCATCCAGTACCACTGAAGACCCGCCGTGTAGGGGTGCGGTGCACGTAAAATCTGTCGAGAGCTCAAACGTCCTCCCATTGGTGTGGTGCGGTAGTTAGGAGAGGGGGTGCCAGCTCAGGTGTCGTCTGCGTCACTTGACCATGGTTCAAAATTACGCGGACCGTCCCCAAAAAGCACTCGTGTAGCTGAACAGTGGGACGTTAATATTCACTCACTCACTCACTCACCCGGAAAATTCCATTCTTATCATCAAAGAGTTTTCAACTGAATGATTTGGTCAAGCACGAAAAAGGACATAATAAGAAGGCGTTTCGTAAGGAAAATAGGAAAGATGGATAACTTCTGCTCAAACCTAATTTTTGACCGCAGATGACAGCAACATAGGGATGCATTTTGTGATGGAGGATAACATCATGCCCATTGATGACCTTGGACTTCTTCGTAGTTTGCAGTCTATCTAACTGAAGTTAGGGGGAAAGCAATATTATAACGGTTTGGTTAGGTGACAGGGTCTTCTAATAAATTGTTATCTGTACGTACCACCATACACTCAATAAAATCTTTTCAAGATGATGTCCAATTTCGACGTCGATGAAGATAATTCAGAAGATCGACAAGATCTTTCGATATTTTATGTTATGGTACCTAACTCATTTCTCATCTATCTTAAAATGTCTTAAAGTTCCTCCTTTTTGTACTGAGAAAGTAGGGAAACACAGGTATGTGCCATTCCCGTTAATATGCAGGAAGATGATCTAAAACCTTGTGATCGAACTGAATTGGTAAAACGCAATATCTCCAATTGTCTTTCGACTATTATCCGGTTAATAACCGTATTCTTATCCGGTGGTGAAGTTGATTCTAGAACAATTGAAGTTAGGCAATTCCAACAAGTAAGTCTGTACTTGAACTTTGCCTGATCTTGACAACTTTTACCTCTTTTTATATATCCGAAACCATCAACGACATGCGCTTCCCCCAAAACGTGATGTATGCTGCAACCTGATGTGGCCACAGTGCTGTCTTTGTAAAGCTGATACAACAAATAATGTCTCATAAGTGCTTTATCACCCGCCATGCTACATCATCTCAGGTTTTTTAAAAAAAATAAATGCTGTACTCTCAGAAACATGGTTCATCTGCACACTACGTTTTATTGGCCAAAAGTCATCAAAATGCCATGTGTGTCGTCACTTTTAATTGGAAATTTGCATTTCCAATAATAAGTACAATTAGCACACATTTGAAGGATTTTGAGTCAAAGTTAATTCAGTGTCTATTCGCTTTTTAAATATATGCATATGAAATCATTGTTCTGATACATAATCATGAAAAACTGTAACGAAGATTAAATCCTTATACATACAGAAATTTATGTTAACGGCAATCGTTTCTAGTTGAAAACTACTCAAGTTCAAGTTTTACGTATTGTTTCTTAATTTTAACATATATTCAAAGGCAGTTTACAAAAAATGTGTGTTGATCTAAACCTCCCGTATATAAAATTAGTGACATCTAAGAAAAACTAGGATATCTAGCGAACTTTCGACAGCTTTTTTGATAAATGCTGAGAATGATATCGTCATGAATTGTTTACATTTTTACTATCTTTTTGAAAATATAATGTACCCTATTAGGTTAGTTCCAGAAAATAGTAAAATTAATAAAGGTATACTGAAAATATTATTTTCACATTTTATGCAGAAATTTGATTGGACTTCTTATTCACGTTGTACTTTGAACTTGCTTTAAGGTCACTGGTGGCAAATCTCATGTTTTAAGCCGCGGTCAGTTGACAAGGATGATACCAGAGAGAGAGAGAGAGAGAGAGAGAGCTGTGCACGCTACCCCAAATATCTCATCACACCATCGAGATGACTTTAATCTTGGACAGATTTAACGGACATAAGCTCCTGTGCATTGTTTCTTTACAACTTTAGCAGAACCAGGATTTGAACTCTCGATACGGCAGAATCAACGCAGGCCATGAGTTCGTGATTGTGATTATTTGAATACACAGCGGCATTTTTTATAAAAAAGTTATTTCTTTATTATTATTATTATTTTAACTTACAATAAGTTTAGCCCATTGACTGCCAACTACGAGATATCTCTTAGTAAGTGTGCGGTAAATCTAAAATTATTTTATGAATACTGTTTGCTTATTAGTGGTGTAATAGCAAACGATAAATTTTGTACCTTTTGTAATCTGGCAATGTGTAGTATTATCTTTTGTAATCTGGCAATGTGTAATATTATCTTTGGTAATCTGGCAATCTTTGTAATATATTTGGTTGAGTAGAAAAAATAAAGTTCCCCATTCACTATGAAAACGCTTGGAGTATTAATTTTATGTAAAACACGTTAGATACTTTGCAAGCTGAATTTTGAAGCTTAAGAAATCGGGTAGATTTCTAGAAAGCACGCAACTTTTTTTAAATAAATTATTTCTTTATTATTATTATTACTTCAACTTACAATAAGTTTAGCCCATTGACTGCCAACTACGAGATATCTCGTAAGCATTTTAACCAAAAATGCCGGCTACTCGTAGTGCGTGCTGAAATTTTAGATTGATTATATATCTCCATTTAAGTTAGGAATTATAAGAAAGGATGAATGAAAAACTTATATAGTACAAAAATATATTATATATATATAATTATTCTTTTTTATTTTTAAAACTATAACTTAGACTATTAGACTATAACATAATAATTTTATATATATGAATGTATTCCGAAAATTAAAAAACAAAACATTTTCATTGCTGTTGTTGTTGTGTATATAATTAGATTTAAAACTAGGATCAACGCAAAGTTGGGTCGTTGGGACACACTGGACAAAAATATCTAGTCTCCTTAGGCTTTTTTTTTGCTTTGTACACATTGGACATGGGATTTTAGGAATCCTTTTTTCTCAAATAGGAAGATATTCTACGTACTGAAAATCAGTTGTATTTGTAGTTGCTGCTTCCACCTTTTCATTGATGCCGTCGCCATCAAATAAATGCTCAATAACTGATTTCTTAAATTGACGCATCCTCATTTTTTTATTCCCTCGATTTGTTTGTTTATAGAACATGTACGATGCAGTAAGATTTCGAAGAAGGATACAGCAATTCTCTTGTACCAACGGAGGTTATTACTTATATATCAGTCAATTTTTATTACTTTACAACTTTTTTTAACTACTATCACCTTGTAGGCTTTCCCAGTGAGGATCATTGTACCTCTGTATAAAAATCTGGCATAACATTACACATCTGAATGTCCCCAGATGAAATTAGGTGACGAACTTGTAAAAAGAAAATCTTTGTACATGAAGATTTTTAATGGGAAAAAAGATAACTCGTACGAGATAACTCGTAAGTGGAATTCAGTACGGGAATCCTATTCAGTAACACCAGCTACGAGTTATCTCGTAGTGTTTTTTTTTCAATAAAAATTACCGTAAATGCCATTATAATTATATCAGTATCTTCAGGCACCCAGGGCAACACGTCCTAAATTTACTTGGCACTGAATGTGATAAATTAGAATAATTTTTCAAATGTTCACATGGCCCTCAGTAAAAAGCAAATTAAAGTTTGATTGTAACTCAACATTAATAAAGCTCGTTTTGCAGCAAGTTTAACTATTTTGTTTTAGTTATTAAGGCTCTTACACTCTCGTTTAGATAATTGCTTTAACTCTCATTTGAATAAAACTTTAGTACTTCTGTGTAAAGAACATCACCTCTGTAATGAATAACTAGTTTTAAATATGAAATCAAAAGAGTTAAAAGTGAAGGGAAATGTTTGTATTTATAAATATGGATATAATTTTGAGTTCTTAAAATATGTATTAAGAGAAAACTATTTAAGACTTTCATTCCATTTCGATATATATATATACCTGCAAAATTTATCTTATAATATTTATATAACTCAATGAAGCCAAACTTTATCGTAAATGAGTTTGGAAAATGATTTAAAAGAGAGGAATAGAAAATATTATCATTATTAATAAAATGGTAAATCTTTTTAAAAAATTAAAATACTCATAAATTATTGTCATAATGATTTATTTAAATGTGTGATGATTAATTTACCCAATAGATTTTAATTTATTATAATTTATTTACGATAAATTATGGTCATGAGAGTACTTGCAAAAAAGAAACCGTGTCATGTAAAAATTTTAAAACAAATCATAATCAAGATGTGCGTTTCATTGCTAATGATTGAATTTTTCTTGTGCTGATTATCAAATTTCTTTGAAATACTCCAAAAATTACGTGAGAAATTGGTTAACTGACATCAGAATTTTGTATTGATATTCTTTTCAAAGCTTAGAATTTCTTTCTCGTCTCCATTTAATCTGATTTTGTGTAAAAAAAATTCCTTTTATTTTTTCTTCTTTCGGAGCTGAGGAATAATTTTTTAAAAACTTCATGAAGTCTTAAATTTCGAATAAAAGAATTCAATGGAGTAGTTTTCAAAAGTAATTCGATTTTTAAGGTTCACGTGGCACGTAAGGAGCGTATACTTGATACAATTATTTTGAATTCTAGGATTACATTAATGACGTTAACAAAAAGATATTTAAACGATTTTATATTTCTGTGCATTATATAAAAACATTTTATTTATTAAGGATTCAAATCAAAATACATTTTTTCCTTCTTTTAATCTTAAGCTTAATTTTTTTTTGTTGCTTTGGTACAGTGAAGCAAAAAGCTCATTTTTTCATTTTGAATTTACTAAGGCTGCGTCTGGATTAACATAAATATCAAGTTAAAAAAATCTTCAATATTATCTATCAAATTTCCATTGAAAACTACTTTAGTTTTTAAGTAGATAATTGATGATTGAAACATGACATTTAATTTTTTTAATCATGGGTATTACACAATTCAGAACTTTCATTTCAGAGAAATGGCTATAGAACGTCATTAAAAGTAGTTTATGGACAATAGAAGTTTATTACCACACTATTACTAGTATATAACCTTTTATGTGCTACTACACAATTTAGAATTTCATATCTTTCTTAAAATTCTCTAGTGCTATTCTTTTAGATGTTAAAATCATAGTATTGTTTTATTTTTGTAATCTAAAGTAAATTTCTAAGCTATTACATTTCTTTGGTAAGCATCATAGCAAAATATATAAATGACTTTATTTTTCAGTTGAAAATTAGAATGTCTTTTAAAAATTGTGCTAGATATGTTGCGATTTCTGCCCAGCTTATTAGGAGATATGCTGGATATATATATATATATATATATATATATATATATATATATATAAATATATAAATGGATGTTTGTATGTATGAGATTGCTTCACTCCAATACCGTTTAAACAATCACTACTAAAATTGACATTTTTATGTATTTTTTGTGGAGAAGATTTTTGTGCTATCCCCACCAGGTGGCGCTACAGCACAGCAACTTCTGCACCGTTCAATCAATCGCCAAGTTGCTAACTTGTTCGCCAAAATTGATGCCAACTTGGCTGTATCACCAACATTTCGCTATGTTTCCCCTGAATCACTATTATAACATAAGGAACAGCGTTGTTTGTGAATATTATAATTAAAATATAAAATAAATCCAACAGAAAGTATTGTTAACGTATTACACATCCAGATATAAATTACTTACACTATTTTAAGCAATTACACAAAATTTGTAGCAATGTGTTATTTTTGCTGAGCAGAGATTTGCTTAGGAAGGTATTTTCAAAAATAGACCCACAAGAGAATTACGAGGCATTATAAATAAAAAAAAATCCTTTTTATCAGCTATTAGACCTTCAGACTTAAAATTTAACAAACATGATTTTTTTGTTGAGTTGAGATATGTAAAAAGCTTTTTTTTGTTTAATTTGCAATTCACGTAAAATTAACTCATTAAAAACTTTTTCTATCCTTCAATCTGTATTGTTTAAGTTTTCAATTCAACCGTGCGAAGAACGGGTGTACCAGCTAGTATGAGTATAAATTTGGCAATCATCCGGTAAAAGGTGTACGCAATATAAAACAGTTATTTGGGGACAATACTGTTAACGACCGAAAAGTACAACTATAGTTAGAAAAATTTCAGTCTAGAGATTTTTCCCGACATATTAAACCACATGGAAGACCCAAAATATCTGGGACACTGTGAAAGCATTTTTAAAAACGAATCCAGTTGGCTCAATTCATAACGGTCACATGATAAAGATAAATACATGTTCTCCATTTAATTCAAAACAATGATCAAGCTAACTGTACTTGTTATTCTATTTGTAAAACATAAATTACATTTCAAATTTCATAATTAGGTAAAGATGTTCAAATGTTATGAAAAAACATTTCACCAGAAAGTGTTTTTTTAAAAAAAAGATCTTATTTTATGAGCGCACTTTTAAATGAAATGGATTTTGCATACCTATGTACTTTGTTATTGTTGACAAAAATGTACATTTTAGGAGAAAGTTTCTGAAAAGAGCAAACGTTGGCAACAACGAAGCGCATGAAAGGATTAGCTCGGAACGCATGACTTATTTTATCGTGTGACAATGACGTCACAGGAGTTTTTGAGTGGATTTGCTAGTAACACATGGTTGTCATTAACATGCGACTACGATGTCACATTAGATTAGCCCATTGTATCTATGCATGACGTAATATTCAGAACAACACTCAGCCGCATGCGCTAATTTGATGAATTAATATTTTAATTCATTTACTATGCGAAAGTAAGGTATCCGACTACTGGCGACAACTTTAAAAAAATGGAGGTATGGGGATTTGTTTGTAGTTTATAGATTTGTTTAGTACATTTTAAGAAAAATATGCTAAAATTAAGAAGACAAGATGAAATTATGGGAATAAATTGGTAAAAATTTACAAAAAATTGCATATACAGGGCCCATTCTGTACCAAAAATTTATAAACAATTTATCAGTTTTTAATTCTAATATGTTGCTGTGTTATTCATTTTTGAAATGACCTTCAGGATAAGGGATGTTTTCCTTTTTACAAAAACTAGCTTAGTTATTATACGAAATTGCTTAAAATAACAGTGATTATATTAACTTAAGGGACTGTAAATTTTGTAATAAAATAGTGATTGATAAATCTGAATTTTAAAACACTTCTACTATTATAAAAACAAACACAAAAAATTCAGTTAAGTATTTTAAAACTTTTTGAGCAATTGTTGTCCCCGTTTAAGAATTAAAAAAACTCATTTCGAGTAAAACGCGGTTTAAAGTATGGCATCTGCTTTTACTAAAACACTTGTAGTTTTTGTTCTAAAGAACGGAAAATAATAAACTTGGCATTTTTATAAAGCTAATAAGATGGTCTATAAAATAAAATCATAAACAATTGTCAATTTTTGACAAAATTCACAATTTTAGGGTAGTTTGATACCTTAAATGAATTAAAATACGAAATTTTACAGAGCCCTGCTCATTCACTGGATATTCTTCCAAACAGCTGTCCTTTTTTTAAAGCGTTTAGAATAGATTTTATGGGTTAAATTGTTTGAGAAGGAAGACACCTTGAAAATTTCCATATCAGAATTTATTGATTTTAAAGATAAGAATTTCTTTAAAACAGACATCTATGCATTATAATTTTGTCGTGAAAGGTGTATTGAAGCACACGGAGTATATTATGATTAAATAAACAGCTTTTGAAAAAAAAATCTGTTTATATTTTACATATTCACTTAAAAATCCAATATTTCATATGCACTAACCTAATATAATTGTTCAACATTCATAAAAGTTTCTTTTTATATTTTTTTTTATATCCAACTTGCATTTTTTAAATTTAGATCCTTAGGGAGGCATTATGTATATATTTACAGGGTTTTGAGAGAGAAAAAGCGTATTGAAGATTTTTAAAAAAAATATTTAATAGCTTTTAAAAATAAAATCTTTTTCTAGTTCGGTTTCAAGAGCATTTTTAATAAAGATAACTATAACGTTCGTGAATATAATACTTCTATTTTATTTAATTTTCGTAATACGTGCAGGTGTTAGGCATGGAAAATACAGTATTGTACAAATATTTTCGTTTTATATCATATTTGTGTGTTGTGAAATTCTAATACCGCTTTCTTCTTTTTAATTCTCAAAAATATTAAATTCCAGGAAAGTATTTCTAACTATAAGCTGAAACATAAGTTGTAGTATTTCAAGTGATTATAAAAACTTTGGAACATTTGTGTGTGTTAACTTTTTCAACTTTAAAAGCAAAATCCTACTTTTGATCCTTCCACTGTTGGCCAAGATTGTAATGTGGCTGTTATAATCCACGTAAGATCCAAAAAGAAATATGTAGCCAGTAAATTGGTATGGATATTGTTTCTCAGGCAACGGAGATTCCTGGAAATAAAGGAAATATAAAATGGTTATTTAACACAAAAGTACATTTTTAATATTAGCAAAATATATTTAATTTTTGAAGTGAAACTTCTTTAGGCGCGAGATTGATTGGGAAATTTGCCCAGTTTTACGTAACAGGGAAAAAGCGAACGGAAGTAGTGATTTCCCCCGCCATCCCCCCCAAATCATCGTCATGGTGAGGAGATAACGAGTGGGAGGAAAAGAGATCGGGGGACACCACATGACTTGCGTCATATGCCTGAAAAAGTTGGACGATTGCTAAGGGGGAATTGCATCAGAGGTATGAAGTGTGTGGCCTCTTGCTGCTTCGACGAAAGGCTCTTAGGTATTGCAGATATTAAGTGGGTATCCTTGCAACTCGTAACGAACTCGTGTGGCGTATTTTCGTAGTTTTTATATAATAAAAACGTGCCATTTTCAACGAATGAACGCGCCCAAAATATTACCATTATATGGCTCTTCCCGTTAGGGGAGTGTATGGGGCATTGTGTATATGTCACTAATGTTCGCGCCAGGATAGCGTCTTGTAAGCAAACACAGTGACTTCTGTGAGTGATGCATTAAGTTTATATTATTAATTTTTATTTCCGTTGAATTAAAATTAATTCTAGTCTGCATGTCTAGCATAAATGCAAAAAGAGGAAAGAAATTTCGTGAAAGAAAAAAAAAAGGAAAACTAGCAGGAAGTCCAATCGAAAGTCTATATATCACCAAGTAGTCCTGTCGCAGCTGTTATCTTCATCCATAAAGTTTTAGTGCTGTACACACCAGAGGCTGCTGCAATCATTGGATCCGATGATGATTAAAAGCCGATTATCTTAACCGGAGACTTAAATGCTAATTTTGCTTCAGAAGAAGCAAAGCCACTCATTAAGTTCTTGTAACGGACACTGAATTTGACAATGAATACTGATTGTAGAGAAGGAACAACAATATAAGGAACCACGATTGATGCAGTTTCTCACGTTTTCTTGATTGACTACAATCAAGGATTTTTATATCCTACTTCAGTTACCACACACCTATTTCGTCTTTCTTAGAAAATGATGATGCCAGAAAATTGAATAAAAATATAATTTTCATACAATGAATGAAGTTTGATTTTTATTTGATTAAAGTAAGTTCTCCCAGCAGTTTAATATAATTACATCTATTCCGGCATTTGCGGCCAACGTCGCCAAAGAAGTTTCACTTCTATCACGTGGCTTTCCACGTTGCTATTTTTTTTATTTATAAATTTGAGAACAAGGAAACGAATGGATAATTATTAAATATATTTAGTACATCCTATCTTTCTATCTCTTCTTTTCTATCAATTATAAGTATTATTTACTAGCTTTTACCCGAGGCTTCGTTCGCGTTGATGTCTTTAAATAGCTCTCAGAGTCATAATCATAAGAAAGTAAATAAAATATGATATATTTTTTTATTGCTTGACTGGGAACATTAAAGTTAAATATTATAAAATTGACCTTAATTTAAAAAATTGTGAAAACATACTTTATTATAATAATTAGCTATAAAAATTCACACAATAACTTAAGCCATTAATAATTTAAAAAGTTGAAAGTATCTGCATTTAATAAATAATTCCTCTTTAAAAGAGATCAAAACAGAATATTTTTCTAAGATACTACTGTATATTGTATTACATGTTCTCCCCTCAGGTGCAAATATGTGAAGATTTCGGGCATTGGAGACATGCGAACAGGATACATATAGTTGGCCATAAGAAAAAAGCATGGCATCTCCAAATGCACCCCTGCTGCCTGCAATGTTTGTCCTTGCGCTTTTTTAATAGTAACAGAAAAATTAAAGATTGTTTGGAAATTGAACTCGTTTGAATTGAAACAAGGTCTGTGGGGATAATTGGAGTTCGATATAAGATAACATTTTCCTATTCCCTGACACCTGTTAAATAGTGGCACAAAGTATATTCTGCATCAATTTTGTGGTCCGAAGTCTCGTTCCTTTACACAGTCGAGGAGCATTGAGATTTTGCATAAACGTAACTTCTACGTTTATTTTTTTATTGAAGTTTACGTGAGGGCACACCCGAAAGTTCAAGCGAATTTATGAACTCCTTGAGATATGAAGTACTTTGTGTTCTGTGTCCATGATTGTATCCATTAATAAATATTACTTCATTTCCCCTACACGTCTAAAATTTCAGTGTTGATATTATTGACAATGTCACTTTTAGGGGCCAATATTGATATTGCGCACAACCACTGATCACAATTTAAATTTTGTAGCAAGCCTGGGTAAACTTGAGGAATAAGATTTACATCACACATTTTCTACTTAATTACAAAATTCTCTGGCAGTTAAAATATAACCTTCAGCACATCTGCGTCCAAACATCAATCACCAATTTTTAATAGTTTCTTTGCATAATGTCGCAAATCTACGTCATTAAGAGGATTCACTCTCATATTCGTTTTTAGACGAAATTTTTCAACTTTCGCCCATAAGCTTGATGATTTAATACAGGCTCAGATTTCATCTACCGGTGTATCCCTCTGGATTATTTTGAGAGTTTGACGGAAATCACCAGGCAATAAAACTACCATTCCTCCCATAATATAAGTACTATCTCTTAAATCCTGAAGAGTCTGATTTAACGCTTCTATAGCTTTCCTCTGAGACATCGTACTTTCATCACACACTAAAAGCTTACATTGTCAAAGCATCCTGCCTCTAGAGCTATTTTTCCAGAAAATGCAGATGGGTGAATCTTCATGTGCAAAATTCAACGATAATTTTACAACGGAATGTGCAGAACGTCCACCGGTCAGCAGTGTCTCGGTTAGAACGGAAGAAGCCACAGAAACTGCCATCTTCTTGTTTTTTCTGACTGATATTAATAAGTTTAACAAAAACGTTTTTCTTGTTTCTCCAGGGGCGTCGAGTAAAAGGAGGGCACCACTGCTGGATTCTATTTTACATAACACTTGAGGGAGAACGTGACTTTGTTCTGGAGTTAATGGATTGATTAATTCTGTTGCTTGATGTTGCAATGCTATAAAATCGTAGTCTAATTCTCGAGCAATTTCATTATAAAATTCATTTCCATCGATTCGTCGCGGACTAATCATTCCAAAATCATGTAACTTCTTCCCAACCATTATGAAAACCTTATTTTAAATTATTCTTAGCGTTTCCTTGTTGATGTGTTCATTTAAAGTCAAATCTGCATGTACTCGCTGCAATCGTGGCAAAATATATTTCACCATATACAATTTGTACTTAATCCAAAGGGTTTGAGGATTAGAAAAACCGCATGATATAAGTATTGCGTAAAGTTCCCTAATTTTACTCGGCGATTGACATTGCATAGCCTCCTCCATAGTAATATCTAGTATATCTTCACATAAAATATCTAGGTTCGTATAAGTGAAAAATTTCGTGCAAAACATGGCCTTATAATGGAATTATTTTTTTAAAAAAAATAATAAATTAAAAGTATTAAGATTCGATAATTCAAAAATTTTAATGAAACTGTCATTTAATATTACCATAGAGCTTTCAATATCACTCAATTTTCTAAAACTTTAAAAAGTGTGAGAAAATTTGAATTAAAGTTCCTGGGATTATCGGAATAGAAAATTTTTAGCCAACTTGATGATATTTCCCCGTTTGAGTTTAACACTTAATAAATGTAACATAATAAACTTTCAACATTTAATAAAAAAAACATTCAAAAAATTGCTTTTAGTAAAGATGTTAAATTGCACTATGTTTCAGTTATTTGTTACAAACGTGAGGAAATTTTTATTGAAATTTACGGTATTGACAAAATATATAATCTTGCTCCAACTTGGCGGGGCTAAGCAGCACCCCATAGTTTCACCGCCGTAGTTTCCGTTCCCGTAGGAATACGGGAATAAAATATACCCTATGTTACTCACTGATAATGTAGCTTTCCATTGGTGAGAGAATTTTCAAAATCGGTTTAGGAGTTTAGGCGGGAAAGCGTAACAAACAAACAAACATACATTCGCATTAAAAATATTATAAGGATTAGTATAACTATTGCTTAAATGAGATAGAAAAATGTAAATAAATATAGAACAAATAGTATTAAAACTAACCATAAAACTTATAATTTTTTTTGTTTCTTGAATTGCTTCTTGTTTATGAAGCTCTCATTTATTATTTTTAAAAGTGCATCCAAAACAGATGATGCCCTACTTAATTGAACAGTAAGCTAACTATCATAAAAAAAATGTATGGCACGTGTCAGCGTATTATAATGAGCGCGTAACACTATGTCTCGTGGAAAGCATCCGTCGCCATTAACCAAAAAACGACTTTATTAGTTCAATTTAGCGTCCAGCTTGGCGTTCAATTTGATGTTTAACGGTATAAATTCCGTTCCCGTAGAAATACGGGAATAAAATGTACCCTATGTTACTCCTTGATAATGTAGCTTTCCATTGGTGAAAGAATTTTTAAAATCGGTTTTGTGGTTTAGGCGTGAGCGTTACAAACAAACAAACTTACATTCACATTTATAATATTATTATGATATTAAATTACCTGTACAGTAATTTATATTTAAGCATTAAATTTTCTTAATTTCAAACGAGAATATTTTTTTAAGCCGATTATTTTAAAATGTATTTCATATCGATCAAATAAATTATAATAATTTGATATAATAATATATCTTTTTTTTGTTCTAACCTTTTAAATATCTTTTTTGTTCTAACCTTTTAAATATCTTTTTTTTTCATCTTAAATGGATATCTAATTTCTCATCAATATATGCAATAATGTACATATTATTTAAAAGTAGAGCTGCGTGTTTAAGTAGGAAACATTAAAGTATTTCATAATCCGATTTAAAATTTAAATGAAAACTTTAAGAAGAAAAAGCTCATAGAGGAAAGTTAATTAAATTTTACGAAGTATAGTAGTAAGCGTATTTAATAAAAACAAGTCATATTATTATTTATATCTCTACTGTCTGTTAAAATGGGAAAATATCAATAATATTTTGTTGAAAAATATTTATCATAAATATATATATATATACATATATATATCTGTACATTTTTTTTATATTAATATTTTTTACCAATGCGCAGCTCCAAGTGGAAAAAAAATATTTATTTCTATTTTTTATAATGAAAATAATTTTTATCTCTTGTAGTTTGTAGTTCAGTTTCAAATTCTAACAAGTAATAACTCTCGATTCCTTTTTCTATATTCAGTTTTATATGCATTTTAAGTACAAAATATTTATTAAGTCCCATACAGAGTAAAATAAAGCAATCGGCACAAATAATTTCAAAATGTAAACAGGGAAAAATATAAAGCTAAAAACTTTAAACAAACGGTAATTTTAGGTTTGCTTTTCGTAGCATGAAAAGTAATGTACTTTTTGAGATAAATATCACAAAATACTTCGAAATCCATTTTAAAACTTGAAGAATATTTGGGGAATTCAAATTTTCTCGTTTAGTAAGTAACTTGGGACATATCATAATACACATTTTGAAAGAAATTAAAACCAGGTCATTATAAGAAATTTATAGTTTTCAAGAATTTATATAAATAGATATCATTTAAAGTATCTATATATTACTTATATTGCCACACCCAGCCACCATGGTGGTTATAACACTCGGCTTGTAATCGAATGGGCTCGAGTTAGAATCCCGAGTAAGGCTTGGCTGTATCTTCGGGAAAAGAAGTCAAACTTTCGCCTGAAAGGGATTCCTGTCTCGAATGGAAAGCAGCGCACCCCCTTCTGTTCTATGCTCGGATCATCGTTTGTAATAAACACTATATTCTTTTGTAATTGTATTGTACATTTTATTTCTTTATCTTTCTCTCATCTTTCGTATGTATATCCCAGGATGAAACACACAACAACAACATATTATTTATTGCATTGTAAAATTAAGCAGATTTGCTTATTTTGCCGTAAGTGCACAAAAAATCAACTGAGAGACATGAAATTTACTGTACAATGTAATGTGAGAAATGAAGAAAGCATTGTAATAAAGAAAGAATATGACTCAGAGGAGCAAAGCAGAAAAAGAATTCTTAATTGACATATTAAAAACACAGCACAAGTGAAAAAAAAAACATTTAATGAGGCATAAGACTTTCCCTAAGTGCAATTACTGTTTGGCACTGTTTATACTCATTTTCAGGTTTTTCTAATAATGTACGAGGTAAGATTTCCAATTTCTCAATGAGCATCTCTATCGACAATGTTATGTTCTCCAGAGGAAACGATCTGTCTGACACCCATATCCCTAAGGCTCCCCCCTACACATATTATGATTTAAATCATTAAAGCACTTTATCCAATCTCTTCTACGGATATTTTCGCTTTCTAGCAGCTCCTGAACAATGTTTGACTTCCATTACAAAAGTAACAATAAACAAATAATATAAGTTTTTTTTAAAGTTAGTTTCTACTTCGTTAGAAAAACTTACTGGCGCCCTCTATTGACGTCGTCAGAAATAACGCAGAATAAATAAAATTAAGAAATAAATTTAATTAATGAATTAATATTTGAAAAAAATAGCATCAAGTGTCACATCCACTACAAGTTTAAAAAATGTATTTGAACTTGAATGGATGATCTTTGTTAACGATTGAAAATTTGAACAAGATATATATATATATATGTGTAGGGAGAGAGTGAACTAATAGTAGGAATTGAAAAAATAACTAAGTTTGAGCTAATGGGGCAGTTTGAAATATCCAATGGTTACTTCCCTTGAGATTAGTGGGATGAAAACGTATCTCTACGTTTCTCCATATCAATTGGTACTGAGATTCGTTTGTAGATTACAACGCCTCTTATCAGTATAGAAGACGTCACTCCATTGATAAGGTACCCTAGGCTTGAACTAATTATATCATTGTAAACGGTGCCATGATGGGATAGCATGCAACATTGAAGGCGGTGGGTGAATAAACTACTTTTACAAAATTGTATGGCTACAGTAAACCGTTTTACCTATCATCTAACTGTCGTACAAAGCTGCTGGGCAATGTTGATCTCTGTCAAGTTTCCGACTATTTTTGTATGCACGACGATCTAATCTAACAGCTCTTGTCATTGTTTCTTTGGAGACCATTTTTCTTTTGTTGAAGCTGATCCTCACCTTTGGAAGGTTTTTGAAGCTAATGATACAACATTTGGATATTTCCAAATGTTTTGGGAACGCTCGTCTAACTACTCTTCGCTTCAAACAGGTCGATCATTCTATCTCGTGTAAGAGGGTGCGGTCAATTTCATCCAAGTATATTGTACGTACAATCTCTGCATGGCTGCGAATGTCTGGAAATGTATCTTTCCTCCTTTTTAAAGTTGCCTCCGTGCTGCAAGAGCTCACTCCCCATTAAGTTATCTCTGACCTAATGCGCTTGGTATTTACATACGCGTTACATTTTTACTGAAAGTTATCTAGCCAGTGGTATAATTGTAAAGATTGCGATTATTTTCTTAGAATGAACTCTTTCTGTCACATATTTTGACTTATTTTACATATTTTACTTATTTTACATATTCACATTTTAAACTACTAATGAAGCAATAATCAACCAGTTACCTTCATCTCCTTTCTTTTTTGATATCCTGGTAATGCTGATGTAATTCTTTTTGTGTATTTTCTTATGCTCAAACGCTTTGATAAGTTGATATTAATTTGCGTATTTTCATGCATTTATTATTTTTTAAAAATTCTTTTGTAAGTATACTTTTATACACTAATTCTGAACTGTGATATTTTCAACTCTTCCTTGGGTTAATTTATTATCCATTTTTTTAATACTTTATATATTTTACTATTTTGCGCATATTCGGACATCTTGACTCTCTTGACTTCACCCTTATATATTTGATTTCATTTGACTTTTATATTTCAGCTCATATTTTTCAACTAAGTTTTCATATTTCCTCTTTCTCTCCACGAGCGCGCATACACTCACGCATGCATGCACGTACGCACAAACACACACTCTCTCACACGTATAATATTCTAGAAATAGTGACAAGAGAGAAGCTTAATAGAAAAGTAGAACTTAAAAATCAGGAGAGGGGAGTTTTGTGCCCATTCTCTACAAGTACAATTCGAGAATAAAGGTAAAATAATTATCATATTCTGTGAACTAGGAATTACAATGAGGGAAAATAATAGGATATTATAAGCGCGAGATTAAATGAAGGGAAATAGTATTTATTTTTAAAATATGCGTACCTTTAGGGATTTTTAGAGAATAACTTTGTCAGTTTTTGAACAATAAAGTTTTCCCCCAGTTATAGGAATTAAAACTGTCATATAACGCATAGTTTATTTTTTTTAACGTGGGAAACTAAATGAGAATGCTGTTTAGTAAAATGATAATCGCATTAAGATTTAGAAAAATATACAATACTAGAATGCCTATTAATATAGAAATAGTTACATACATATACAGGGTGATTCTAAATTGTTTTTACAAATTAAGAGGGGCCGTGGGTAGCCTAGTGTTTAGAGAATCGAACGCCAGACCGGAAGGCCTGGGTTCGATGCCTGACGTCACCAAATACCCTCCGAGTACACACGGAGTACGTGCTTATTAAATCAGTGGGTCCGAAAGTCTTGTGGGCTGTCGTAGCAGAAAAACCAAGGGTGCAGGGGGCTGGAGAATATCTCCCTCTCCTCCAGTTCTATGCCTGAATTGTGAAGGTGGAAATAGGGGGTGTCGCCATCTTTCATGTATGATCCGAGCCAAATCGTACTGTTACCTGCCCGGTGCTCAAAGCTAAAAGCTAACGACAGGCGTACACCTCACCCCTTGCTGCAAGGAATTTCGTGGACCTCGATCTGACACCGTAAGACAGGTGGCATTAGAAACAACAAATTAAGAGGGTAGAGTATCCATAAAGATGACGAATAATTACATAGGGACAAAGGATCGCATTCTATTCTGAGCGGCAAAAAAGAGGCAGAAACGGACCCTACAAGATAAAGCAATCTAAGTCTTTGCCTCTGACGTCATTTTGTACCTTTCTACGTAGCATATCTCCTATCAAGAATTTTACCACATGCGAATTTCCAATGAGAAGAAGCAGCACTTCGTTCTTAGTTGGAGAAAGGCAATCAGAGCAAACGTTATCCTTTGAAAAGGCTCAACATCATCACTACAAGTATTATCTTGATAACATCCTCCGAAATGTTCGTGAATGCTATGGTGGAGTACACGCACGAGGAATTGACAGATATGCACCTCACATACGGTCAAGCAAAAGAGAATTGAAGCGAAGCATGAAGATTGTAAGAACAGCGGTTTCCAACTCGTAGTATTCCACCTTTTTCACTGCTGATCGACGACTGTGAGAATCCGGTTCGTTACCATCTCAAACCTCAATGCAGGACGTTTGCGAAATGCACGAATGCCAGAAATGGAAGAGATTGCCTGAGTTTTAACTAGATTTAAGGCAGCTTCCTTCCACAAGCATGCGAGTGGTGGAATACGAAATGGATATTTTTTAGGCAGTGGTGTGGTGTATTGTACACATGCACCCTTACAACGTGGAAAAAGTGCAATCTTTGCATATAGATGATTATCCCCCCCCCACCGGAAAGACTTGGCGGAGTGGATGCTGGCGATGAACAATAACGATCCAGGATTTCCTGCATCTGTATTATTTAGTGTTGATGCAAGTTGCTGTGAGTTTTTCACTAAATATTAAATTTGATAGTGCAAGTTTTGGTATCGTTTATTCTCTTTCCCAACATTTTTGTAAAAGCCCTCGAGTAGCTCAAGAGTGCGACGTTAATATTCACCAACTCACTCACCCAGCATTGTTCTAAACTCAAGTTGGAATTTTAATAATCCTCTTTTCTATCTCTCAGTGAGGAATGCGAGTCAACGTTTCTCTGTAATTATTGGTCGTCTGGATAGGTACTATCATCCCTCTTAATTTGTAAAAACACAATTTAGGATCACTCTGTGTACAGCGTACATACAAAGAATGAAATATATTTTTTTAAATGAAATAAATGTTCCAGTGTCTAAATCAGGGGTGGCCAACTCGCAGCACGCGTGCCACAGTGTGGCACGATGGAGTTGTAATAGTGGCACGAGAAGACTTACTAATAAAATTAAAAATATTTGAAAAAGATTATAATAAATAACCATTTTTTATTATTTTACTGAAATGGGATTGTCACAGACAAAAAAAATCTAAGCTTGTTTGTGAATAAATGTTTTTTGTTGTTCTATATTAAATATCACTAAAAACTAACTTCTTTTGTTAGCATCTGCAACAGCTAAAGTTTATTAACAATAAAGCATAAGTTTGTACTTTTGTCTTATTTGTTGTATTATTTTAAAATCTCTTCACTATAATTCGACTTCCACTAAAAAAATGCACTATTTGCGTAACATTCCTATAATGAGCCTAGAAGTAAAATTTTTTCAGTTTTCCATATTTGTTTGCTGGAAAAGTTGAAAGTGGCACGCAGGATTATTTTTTATCAAACTATGGCACGCTTCCCAAAAAGGTTGGCCGCCCCTGGTCTATATTTATCAAATATAAATACCCCTACTGTAGGAAATTTAATTATATATATGTGTTAGTAGGTACACCCGTTCTTCGCACGGGTGAATTGAAAAATTAAACGAAAGAGATTGAAGGATAAAGAAGTTTTTAACGAGTTAATTTTACGTGAATTGCAAATTAAACAAAAATAAAAAAGCTTTTTGCTTATCTCAGCTGAATAAAAAAATTTGTTAAATTTTAAGCTGATAAAAATAAGCTGATAGCTGATAAAAAATCTTTTTTTTTATTTATAACGCCCCGTAACTCTCCAGTGGGCCAATTATTGAAAACACTTTCCTAAGCTAAGCTCTGCGCAGCAAAAGTAACACATTGTTACAAATTTGGTGTAATGAACACATAAAATATTGTAAATAATTTATATCAGGATGTGTAATACGCTAATATTATTTTCTGCTGTATTTATTTTAAGTTAAAGTTATAATATTCGCAAGAAACGCCGTTCCTTACATTATAATAGCGATTTAATGGAAACACAGCAAAATGTTGGGGATAAAGCCAAATAGGAATCATTTTTCGTGACCACGTTGGCAACTTGGCGATTGATTGAATGGTATAAAAGTTGCTTTTCTGTAGCACCACCTGGTGGGGAGCTGTAACAAAGAGGACAACACAAAAACCTTCTCCACAAAAAAATACATATACATGCCAATTTTTATTGTGATCTTTTAAACGTTGTTGGTGTGAAGCGATTTTATACATACAATCATCAATTTTTATATGTGTATAGAAAGTTTTTTAAAAAAAAAAACTTACATAATAGCACCCTCCCCCCCCAAAGATTATTTAAATGAAGGAATGATATGCTAATGTATTTTCTGTGATCTAGTTTTGGAGATAATTTAAAAAAAACAATTTGTAGATTCCAATTAATAATTTTTAGCTTTTTAAGCGGTATTAAAAATCTGAGTACTTCACTACAAAAAACAATAGAAAATCAATCTAATGGATATGAGCTATTTTTGAAAATAAGGATAGATTTATAAAGAAAACTAGTTTATATACTTTTCAATCATGAAGTTATAATACAAATCTTCGCTGGAGAATTTAAAGTGGCACAAATGCTGATAAATTATTCTAACGGTTTATTTGTAAACTAAGAGATTAAACTTCATCCCCTCGAGAATTTTTAAAAATATCTTCTTCCAACCAGTAAATACTGAAAGCAAAGTCTGGATTACTAGACGCTGTGTGAGCTTTTTAAAAGAAAGGAGATTTCTTGTGAAGATTTCGTTTGGTATGCTTTTCAAATATATTTATTTTATCAATCCGTTCAAATTGGCTAAAATGGAAGAAATGAAGATAAACTTAAAAAATTTAAGTAAAGTCGTAAACAGGATTTAAGAAAAATAACTTAAAAATTTTCTCGTTCCATAAAATAATTGTACACTATTAAATCAAGCTTAAGGTGAGAAAAATTTTAGTATTTTTTTTAAGGTTTTGAAATAACTCAAGCACTGCTCATTAAAAATATATTTAAATCATTTTATTGCGTTAGTAAATATAAGTTGTTTTCACTTCGCAAGCCAATTTATCTATTAGCTGAAATATATATTTTTTAATGTAGACGATATTTTTTTAAAGTTTTATTTATTGAATTCTGAATTTATGTATTCAAAGTTTTTCTGAAAATTAGTGATATGCATATCTGTTACCAGTTAATTTAATTATAGGATTGCTGAATCCATTTTAGTAAATAAAAGTATAAAAAAAAGAAGAAAAATATTGATTATATTCATTTGATTTAATATTGCAGTGAAAAAAAACTTATTTAAATTTTTTGAAAACATATATTATAATTTCTGTTCCTCTGTTTTAAAACCATATTAAAGAACTCCATTCCTTTACATCATATGGGAGCTCCTTTTTGTTTTTCAAGCAGTAGGTAAGGATACACGGTAATTTAAAGAAATAATCATAAACTCTTCGAAACATTATTCAACATCCTTCTGCAGAATATTCTGGGCAGCCAATTATATATGAAAGGCGAAAATTAGTTGAAAGTTACACAATTCTGAAGCAATCTAAATTCTTAGATGTTGTTCCCCATGTTCAGAAACGCTATAGTCAAACATTTCTTTCACTTCAAGTATTTTAATGAGTTTGAACATTCGAGATAAACGATAAGGCGTGGTTAGCAGTCTTCTCTTAAGTTCAAACAAAGTTTTAATTAGTCTTAATCGCTTTTGACGTAACTGAGAGAAATCAACAAATTAATGCTTAGATTCAGGTTACAAATATCGAGGAAACGAATGAGCTTTGTGGATTGCATTGTTCCAGCAGTAAAAATATTGATCAATTCGTCGTTTTTGTTTGGGCGGTTTAGTATTCGAAATATGGTGCAATTAATCAATTCGAAAAAAACTAAACTTTTAAATTAAAACTAGGACGTATTAAACGAGAACACATATTTACACGTAAGAACATTGAAAAAAAAATCTTTTAATCTAAACTTAATTAAATAAACTAATTAAAGTAACAGCTTTTTCTTTGTGTCAAAAACACATATCAATTCAAATTCTAACAGTTAATTGCACAATTCTCACATAAAGATTCATTACAAAAAGGATTCCAACTTTAGCAACAAAACTTATAATATCAAACGATTAAATATCACTAAATGAAATAAACAATAAGAAAAAATAAAGTTATAAAGATAATTAAACGGAAGCAGAGAGAGACGATAATAACCTGGAAAGGGAATAGTTTCCAACTTTTTTTAAAAGATATGTTAAAATAATTTCAATGAATATATTACATATTTACAGATTACATATTTACATATTACATATTTACATATTACATATTTACATATTACATATTTAAATATTACATATTTACATATTATCTATTTACATATTACATATTTGCGACTGTATTATCGAACTCCATGAAGTGGGTTTGTCACTGCGCTCAATAGCAACTCGTGTTGGGCACAGCGTGAGTACCAGCTAACGTTGTGTCATACGATGGATTCAGGAACGTCTATGTGCACTCCGAAGAGGTGGTGGGGAACACAGGTATACGTCAGAGCGCCCAGATCAGAGTATTCAAAAGTTGACTATTCGAGGCTATTTCTTCATGGCACAAGACATTCGAAGCCGGTTGCTTCCAGAAGCAACCCACTCAAACCATATGCAATAGATTGCATGAAATACAATTACATGCATGGGATACCAGCAACAGAATACTATTGATATCTCAACACAAGGATAGGCACCTGGCGTGATGTCATTGTCATCGCACCCCTGGACCATCAAATGACATTGGGTATTATTCACGATTAAATCTCATTTCTGTCTGTGATGGATTTATGACCGTCGACGGGTATGGTGGCTACTAGGAAAACGTTATAAATTAACCCATTTCACCGAGCGTCAAACCGGCCCTACACCGTGCATCATGATTTGGAGAGGCATAATGTCTGATCATAGGATGCTGTGGTACACATTGACAACTGTTTGACTGCAGACCGCAACGTCACACAAGTTGTGGAGCCCGTTCTGTTCTTATTGCAGGGCACACTCTCGGTGAACTCTTAACAGCCTGACTGGATTTGAAATCCTTCCTTGGCCGTCAAACCTTCCAGATCTGAATCCCAATGAACACATGTGGGATTTCTTTGAACGTGACATGAACAGAGGACCACTCGTACAAACCGTAGATGATATGTGCACAGCAGTGGATGTGCCTTGGCAACGGTTACTTCAGTCACCCATCCATGAACTAATTGATAGAATGAACCACCGGATGAGGACTATATAATTGCCTGAAGTGGGCACTTTAGATACTAAATAAATTGGTTTATCGACCGCTATCACTCCTGAAATTTGTATGACGCTACGTGCATTGTTTTTTGGAGTTTCAATTTCAGTTTTCCCTTTACTGCACCATGTGCAGGAAAGGGATTATTGAAAAAAAAAGTGATGACTTTTGATGACGGACATAAAATAGCGATTTTTAAAGTAATGGAAGACGGATACCTTGATTTTCCTAATTTAAAAACAATTTCCCAGCAGTTTCAAAATGTGAGATATAATTGCTACTAAATTACTTATTACTATATATTTATCTAAATATATTTATGACAGAATAGAGGTGATGTAGTCAATAACATTAATTTTTAATTTGATATTAAGACCTAATTAATATTGCCTTTCCATCTCTTTATTGTAATAAATCTTTATCAAAGATAAACCACTGCGGATTGTTTCAGAATTGAGTGACTAACATATATAAAAGCCTTTCTTTCTCTTTTCGAATTATTATCTCAAATTTAAATGGGATGTTTTTTAAAGAAACATAGCTTTATCTTTACGTATTTGAAAATAATGTTAGGTATACTCAACAATAGATGATCCTTTTATTTAAATGAATTGAATTGAAGATTTTAGTATACTTCCACTGATTTTTATTAAAGTGGATAGTTGTAGAAAAATTCGAAGGAATTTTGTCAAAGTTATGACCATTCAGAACGTTTCCGAAAAATAAAATATTACTTAATATTGTTTATATTTTTCTTGATATTACAAAGTTTTATATAATTTAATTTTTCTTTTAAGTCTTGAATGAGAATCCATGTCTTGAAATCGATACACCATTTTTCAAAATTTATCATGTTCAAAATGCAAAATAAGAAGAAATTTCGTTTTAGATTAGAAAGAGGAATGCTTACAGTTACTGCGATTGTTCTATTTAAATGCCAAATTGACAATATTTGAATAATGGGAAATAAATATTTCGATAAAGAAAAGGGTGATTTATGACCAAAAAATATATTATTCACCTTTTCATGCAAATGTACATCGAGAAAGACAATATTTCACTCCCTACTATTTAGCATAACTCAAATATGAAGGACAGTTGAAAGAATGGAGCATCTTGGTTCTTCACGATATACTACACACTTACGTTAAATTATGTTCCAAAAATTTCTAGAAATAAAATTTGAAATACAATTTCTTCTTGAAAAGTACAACAGTTCATTACAGGCCAAAAAAAATACACAAACACTCCATGGTTCACCAAATATTGCTGTGAACCTAAATTATGCGATGCTCCTTCGAATAAATCTTTAATAAGGATCATAACCAAAATAAGTTTACATTTACTGTTTAGAGGTGTGTGTTTGTCGAGAATTTTCACAAATACTTAGTGTAGTGTTTTTCAAACTGCGGGGTGCGCTTCCCTAGGGGGCGTGAGTATATGGAAAATTCGAAAACAAGAGATTATTTAAAAATATTTATTAATTATACTGAAAGGAAGCAAAATAAAATACATTCCGACATAATAAAAAATAAAATACACATTTACACTGACATAATACATTTATAAATGTATCATTACTGTACACTACACAATATACTTCATGATTAATTTAATAGTACCAAATTAAGAAAAAGTTTAGTAATTACAAGTGTCCCTATGGGCATGTCAAAAAATAATATACAAAATTTAATACTTATCTAAATACTTTGTACGGTTTATAATTAAAGTATAACTGTAGTCTTACTTCAAAGTATATTAATCTTAAACTAAACACATTGTTAATTTATGGAAGAAGGCGCGATGAAAATTATGATTGAAAATTGGGTCGCAAGTATAGAAAGTTTGAGAAGCACTAACTTAGTGTATAGCTAAAATCTCCCAAAGCTCAATAACATTAAACTAATGCATTTGTAAAAAACACATGCACCTATGAAATACAGGCATTTTGTAACATTTTTATAAAGATGTTTTTGATAAAAACAATCTGTGCTATTTTGTTCTTTGAAAGAGTTATCAAATTTCCCGGTCAAAGTAATAATTAAATATTGTTTTTCATAAAAACTTTGCTATCTTAGCATTCGTCAAACGAAAGCTTTAAAATCATTCCATAATTCAAAAATTTTTCATGTAAGGGATAAAATTTTTGTCCAATGTGTCTTCTGTCAAGGCGTGTGGCAGCAGTAGCTGATTGGTCATAGTTGTAAGCTTATGGCCAGCTTTGTCGAGTCGTAGCTTAGAGTTCTGTACCCTGAAGACTTTCCACATACACATGTAAAGGGGCAGATGCAAGTCAAATCTGTCGAGGCTCAAAATCCTTTCGTTTGCGTGATGTAGGAGGTTAGAGTATGAGTGCCAGCACAGGTATCGTCCTCAGCAATTGACTGAGGTTCAAAATTACGAGGTCCGTCTCAATTAGTCCTCATTTAGCTTCATAGTATGATATTAATAAACAGAGAATCAATCAATTCCTTTAACGTCTTTTAAACACAGTCGATTTTATCATTCATTCTTGGATTAATTGATTATTTGAATTAATCTTGTTTTACGGGTCAAGAAGATTATTGAGAAAATAATTTTGCTACTTTATACCATGGCTAAATAGACAATGTGGACACAAGAGCTGTTAGTTATCTCTTCTCCATACGATACTATGTAGGCTAATAAAGTGGAGTTTTATTTCATAGACAATATCCACTCTACTTCACACGGCACAGGAACGATGAAAACAGGTATTTGAATACTTGAAACAGGTATCTGGAAAGTCCTTCCTTTCACCATATTCAAAACTCTTTTGTCATTTGTAAGAAAAAATTTTGAAATGGTAGGAGCAAATAGTTTTAGTCTCTAGAATTAAATTATTTCAAACTGGACAAAAAAATAACTAATCGTTTAATAGTGTTGCACTAAAAAGAAACTCGAAAGCTATTGGTGTGGCAATTCGAAGGATGTCTAGTGTGTATGTGGAGCTCAGGCACACTAACAGCATCGCAATTCATGAGTTTGGAAAGTATTTCAAACAACATTACCAGCTCTCTGAGAATTAGGTAGTAATCGTCCACTAGAAACATCGGCATCAAAATGACATCTCAATATCAATCAAGAGAGAAGAGAAAAAACAGTAGGTAACAGGGGATCTAAAGGCGCATGCAACTGATTATTAGATACCTGTACGATGTTAGTTTACTTGCACGACGACCAGTAGAATGTGTGTTATTAATTCCTGATAATTCGTGAAGACGTTTTCTGTGGTTCTCAGTTCCTCTTCATTGATGACAATGTTATTTCTTGTCATACAATTGCTGTCGAAAATCTGTTTGAAAGTGAGGATATTCAACACAAAGGATCCACGTTTAATCACACTTTACTTAGCCAGAAAAATCCCCGAATCCAAATTTAATATAAGACGCGTAGGGAACTCAAAAAGATATGCATGATAATGCGTCATTTCCTACAGAATTATACCGGAGCAACGACTGGCACTATAAGAGAAATGGAAGGTAATGTCTCTGTAGTATGTTGAAAACTTTGTGTTCAGCATTGTCAAAGAATGTAAATCTCTCAAGTGTTATTATATCCTTCACTATAGACTAGATTACCCCAGAAACTTATAAAAGAATCATTGCTGCAAAAATATGTTTTTATGCCTTGAAGATTTATTTAAAATCTAGCCTTCTCAAATTAGGAACTAAATTGCTTCTTTGCAAAAGTCTTATAAGATCTGTCCTGACTTATGCATCAGAGAACCTTTGACTTTACGTGATGAGGAAACCTTGGGAATTTTCGAGAGAAAGATCTTACGCTGCATTCTTGGTGGGATCCAAGTGAATGGATCATGGAGAAGAAGATCTAACTTAGAATTTACAAACAACCTGATATTGTAAAAGTTGTCAAATCACAGACTTAAATGGGCTGGTCATCTGGCTAGAATAGAAGAAGATCGTTGCTGCAAGAAAAACTTTCTGGCAAAGCTCATGAGAAATAGACCTCGGGGCAGACCCCCATTAAGATGGATTGACCGTGTCAAAAAGGACCTAAATATGTTAAAGGTCAAAAACTGGAAAATAGTTACCAAAAGTAGAGGTGACTGGAAAAGAATTCTGGAGAAGGCCAGAATCCACCCAGAGCTGTCGATCCATTGACGAAGAAAGACTAGATTTTTCTTGGCAGTCATCTGTCACATAAACGGTTTGTACAATACAATTGCGCTGGAAGGTAATTTTTTCAGTTAAATTCTTTTTCATCCTTTTGATTCATTTCTTGATTCTTTCTTTGATTCTTTTCAAGTTTTGTTTTATCTTATGCATACGTATAAAATACCTTACGTTATTATCTGTGTCGATCTGGAACACTTTTGCCCCGTTACATTAAAAAAAACAACAACTTCAACCTTAGTTTTTGGAAACTTTTATATTTTACACTTTCGGATATTCTAATATTTTAACTTGTTATTTGACATCTCCAATCATATTGCAGTTATGCTACGAAATTACGCGATAGGTAGGATTGAGTGATAAACGCGTAAGTCAAATTCACATAAGTCGGGGTATAGTTTTGCATATAAATGCTTATAAATTACGTTTAATTGAGACTGGAGACGAAAGAAAATAATAATTTAAAAAATATTTAATAAAACCTTAGATAACACAAATACAAAATCGCAAACCGAAGTTATTTTGATGTAAAAGTTTTTAGATTTGATGTAAAAGTTAAAAGATTCAAGTTCTTTAATGTCTTGCTCTCTTGCTCATGCATTTCTATGAGCTCATCAATTGTCAGCTCCTGATTGTGGGAATACAGCATTTTTTGAACGTCATTACTATCTACTTCTAAATTTATTAACCAAGATTGGCAGTTTCTTCTATCACACATTACAAATCTGACAGACATAATAACTATAACAAACATGATATAACAATTATAATTTGAACAATTATAACAGTTATAACTTAACACACTCCACGGATAAGAAATAAGTAACAAAAAATAAATTATTATGGCTAAACGTAGAATCTATGTGATAGGTCCAAACATGTATATTAGATTAACAGGAAGCGAGGAGTGAGTAATCGAGTTGAGTAACTCTCAAACAAAAGACGAATACACGGGATTTGAAAATCGCGTAGCTCCGGGTAAGTCGGGTAACGTGAATCGAGGTGTTTCTATTCTTCATTAAAAACCTGTACAAGACATTTTTTTATTTAAAAGTACGAGGTGTGATTGATAAGTAAGGTCTCCAATAGTACAAAATATGTGTCCGACAAGTTAAAATAATAATAAAGGTATCAGAATGAGAGGGAGGGGAATTTATCACTCTTACATATTTTAAACTCATTTCTCAACATAGTCATCACTAACCGCTACACATTGTTCTATCCATTTCTACATTCTTGTTGATGAAGAAAGTTTCTGGTTGACTGCGTATCCATTTGCGCACGGCTGTCTGAACTTCGGCATCCGTTGAAAAACATTGACCTTTCAATGTCTCCTTCAATTTTAGGAACAACCAAAACGACGCTGCAAAATCTGGGCTGTAAGAAGGTTGTGAAACCACAGTGAATTTCAGTTTTCCCATAAAGTCCCATGTTTGTGCACTGCAATGTAGTCTTGCATTGCCGTGATGCAAAAGAAAGACGTTTCTTTCCGGTCTGATTGTGCGGATGCGTTACTTGAGAGATCGTAATGTTGCACAGTACCTATCGGAATTCACCGTCAATCCTTTTGTCAGACATTCCGTGTAGAGCACACCACTTGCATCCCAAAAGATGGTGAGCATGACTTTTGTTGCTGACATTGAAGTTTTAAATTTCTTGACATTGAGAGAACCAGAATGACGATATCAATGGATTGCCTCTTGTTTTCTGGGTCATAATGAGGAACCCAGGATGCCGAAGCTCAGACAACCGAACGCAAATACGCAGTAAACCAGAATCTTTTTCATGGACCGAAAGAAGAAAAGGATAGAACGATTGAACAAATGTGTAGCGGTTAGTGGGGACTATGTTGAAAAATGAATTTACAATATGTAAAAGTAATAAATTTTTTCTTCATTCTGATACCTCTGTTATTTTTTTTACCTTGTCGGAAACTTATTTTATATTGTTGGAGACCTTACTTTTTATAAATCACCTCTCGTAGTTACATTGCAATTATGATCCAATGTTTCATGGATTAAGATGACATTTTGAGTTGTTGAATGCTTTCAGAGTTTTTTGAAAATAATTTTATTCTTCTACGTCTCAGGCATTAATTAAAAATTGTCTTAACATTTTGCAAGTCAAGTTTAAACTTTGTTTCATTACATTACTTATATAGAGTTCTTTTAAGGGGAATATTTGGGCTCGTAAAGCTTTAAATGAAAGCAATATTTTATAGATAGTTTGTTTACTAAAGGGTTTTGTTGTAGATTAATTGACAACAATTTTTTGTTTCTTCCTTTGTACTTTAAAACATTACTTCGTAAAAATCTCGATAAAGGATTAATAATTAATGAATCTTGTTTTTTATGTCTTCTATGTTAAGAGAAGAAAAAATTTTTGTTGTATTTTGAGTGTTACTTTTTTATGTTAAACGATTTGTAACTCTTTGTATTGATCAGTTATATACAATCATGTTGAGGATGCTCTAGAAATTCTAACTTTCTTTATAAATACACTGTTCTCAAATAATATACAGTAATAAAATCTAACTTAAATAAGAACGAATATAGGTTTTTGAATTTGTGAGGTGAGGACCTTCCGACCCCCAAAGTGTGGGAGGCCGGAAGGAAGATTATCTGTATTCCTAAATAACTTAAATTTATTTTCAGTATCAACAACAACAACGCAAAATTTATTAACCAAATCTAGAGATGCACCCAAATTCTAAATATGAATTACAATAGCGAGGCAGACGAAATACGAGAAGACTATAAATAAACCGATCGCTTACGTCTAAGCAATACCTTCAAAGTCTTAGTGACCTTATCTAATTTGATTTCTACTTGACAAATCGTAAACTTTAATTTTACAACATTCAGCTACTAAGCATCCACGTCTCACTTCACGTTTCATCAGATACTGCTAACCGTAGCAGTCTAACCTCTCTCTGTCCCTATATTCTCTAACTCAAAAGTTTAATCTTTAAAAAAAAACAAGACTTGATTTGCACACTCACATCTTCTTCGCAGAAAGGTTTTCAATAAAATAAATTTTAAAGACCATTTTTCCCCAAGAGATTTTTTAGTTGAAAAATTTCGAATAGAGCCGTGACAAAGTCACTAAATGAAATGGAAATTAACTTTATGAAGTGGAAATATTTTAAAAGTATTTATAAAAAAGGGATATAAATATGTATAAGTATTTATGTAATGTATTTATTTTGATGAGTTGGTCCATTTTGAAACAAATATAAATCGCAAGAAGTGGTTTTAGATATTTCCGAATGAAAAGAACCACCAAGATAAGAAAGTTAGATATATTTACTTTGCGCAGGAAATGTTTATTTTTATAACATAAATCAGAATAATAGTAAGAAATGAAATGGAAATTCCACCGCATTTAAATATTGATAGATAAATATCTTTTTTGCTATGTTATGTGGAAAAATGTCAATAGGTGACAATCAAATAAAAACATTTTTCTTTATTCATGTACGAGATATTAAATTCTTTTGAAATGTAAAATCTCAGGGTGTCGGAAAAACATCTAATGCTATTGAGTTTTGGAAAAAATATCGTCACTAGTTTCGTCATGCATCAAAAAATCTTTTTAAAAAAATTTTTTTTTCGCCTTCTCTCTTCTCATTTTTTAGAACATTATTTTTCTCTTCTAATAAAAATTCATATTTTTATTAGGAAATTTTTTAAAAATTCGTTTTATTTTCTTAAAATTTAGAGCTTATGAAAAGTTTTAAATTGTATTTTGGTAAAAAAAACGTAACGTTCAATATGCTTATTAGTTTTTTTTCAATATATATTTGTAAAAGAAAAGAACTTTTTAATGTTAAACAGTATTACTATAAGTATCTAAATATAACATTTAAAAAAAAGAAACAAAATTCTGTTATTTCAATGTAATACAATTTTGAAGAGGTAAGTAAAAATTGAATGAAAATAAAAAGAAAAGAAAGAAACTCTTGCACATTTTAGAAGCAATGATTTAAGAATTGCGAGGAAACAATTCACAAGCATTTTTATTTGCATTAAAATTTTTTACGGAGAATAAACGTTCTTTCCTCCTCGTCACATGTCCAGGGTTCAAATCCAGAGCTGGGCAAGGTCGACTCAGCTTTTCATCCCTTCAATGGGTTGATAAATGAGTACCAAGCTTGCTTGGGAACTGAACACTGGGGGATTCACCACTTGACCGAAACATCTGCCAATGCACCGCAGCGTATAAGGCTGCGGATAATGAGATAAGCACAGTAGGCCTTGACCCATATGGGCTGTTGCGCCACTGAGTTCAGTTCAGTTCAACGTTCTTTAACGTCGTACTTTAAAACAACAAGAGGGTTATTGTTGATGGTCCTTGTAATTTTGTACCTCGGTCAAGTGATGAGGACGACACTTAAGCTGACACACCCTCTCTAAACTACAAGCCACACCAACGGCCTGACATCGAGCCAAGAGAGCTAAACATGCATCAATACCACTGCGCGATGGGTTTTCACTAGCACTGGGACTCGAACTCATGACACGCTAGCCCCAAGTAAGTGTGGCTCCCGGGCTACTAGGCCACTTGGCTACGGGGCCACAATAAGCTTTTACATTACAATAGAACGTCGTTTATCCGAATCAATTGGGACCGGATACCGTTTGGATACGCGATTGTTTGGATAACCGAAAACCGAATGCGATTCCATAACCGAATACGAAACCGGACACTATACGAATATTAAAAATCATCACATGCGGGAAACGAGCTGGAAGAAAAAGCAAAATGTTGCAATTTTAACATTATTGTGGAAAATAATCACTTATTTTTCGATGTACCATTGTACACCAATCAGCCGAACCGCCTAATTTCTCGTTAAGTTTCAGAGCTTTTTCGAACAACAGGGGGGGGGGCGATATCGGGTCCTCTTTGTCTTTGTGAAAACCTCAAGTAGAGTGCACGATCAATAACAACATCGTTTGCTTCCCTCAAGGTTTTCCTTTTCTTCGAGCCATCTTCTGAGTCAAGTTTTGACGCAAAACTTAAAATGGTTTCTCGGCCCTTTTTTATGTCTGAAATTGTTGACTTTCCAACATTATAAAACTGTGCTAGAGACGCTCCACTTTCTCACTTCGCAAGACGGTTCAATATTCCAAGTTTTGTTTCTATGTTCAAGTCGTTGAGCTTCCATTTTGAATTAGAATCTATAGCAGTTCACAACTCAACAAAAGAGCACGTATACACCCCCTCACTTGGAAACAAACTGAACTAATATTCCACGCAAATGTTTACCAAATCACACACAACTTAAATTCCCCAAACATCCCTCACCTTGGGATTTCCCATCACTTTTGGCTTCACGCAAAACAACTGCTGAGCATTGCACTGTTCGAAAACGTATCCTGACTTTGGTACGGATATTTGACGCTCCGGATAATAAACGTTCGGATAATCGACGTTCTACTGTACTTGCTTATTATGAGTTGGCCTCAACATTTAAAGATGCTACCTCTGAAAACAATACGTAATTAATAGTATCAGTGCAATAACTAATACGCGTTTTAGAGGTTGATGGATTTATTTTGATTATTTTTGATGTGATTGGTAATATTTACTTCGGAAGAACGGAAAAAAACAAATTATATAGGAAAATTTATTATGTTATTTGGTGTTATATATATATATATATATATGTATATTAGACTTTTTTTCACAATAGAATTTATTTAAAATAACAAACTCAAACATCCGTACATCATAAACATGGATATATTATGGATTTTTAAGTAAAGCAATGGGAGAATAGTGTGAAGATCATATTGGAAATTTTACTGTTTCATGAAATGCTTAGTGCTGAATAAAAACTATTTACATTTTACCAGCTAATTTTGGAAGACTTTATTATAATTGTTTGAGAAACTCAAGAATTTTAGAAAGGGAAGATGATCATTATATCAGTATACAGGACTGAAATATCTTGTGGAAGTGCGTTTGACACACCCTGCGGAAAATTTCACTTTTGTTGTGACTTTTATTTTAAATATTTACGTTACTAAGTGCTAGGTATTTTATAAATTTTAGTATTTCAGTAGAAGAAGTTCATTTGACACGTTGCCATGGGGCCGCGGTAGCCTAATGGTTAAGGTCATGAACTGGTGGCTGGAGTGTCACGGGTTCGAGTACTGGTACCAGTGATTACCTGACGTGTAGAGGGGATACATTCTAGACAAATATGTAGATGCTCAATGTCCTCCCGTTGGTTTGTTGTGGTAGTTAGGAGAGGGGTCGCCAGCTTGACCGAGATTCAAAATTACGAGGTTCGTCGATAGTAGCACTCGCGTTGCTTTTTTTTTTGTGCACTCACTCACAATCTGCCACTCATCACTACTACAAAGGTACATCTATTACTAATATTAAAAATTAGATATAAATTTTCTATCCGTTGCCAGTATTGAAATTATAATGGATGCAAATACAAAGTTCATGCGTTGCTTACAATTCTATAGAGTTAATTATACAGGGTGTCCGGGCTAAATACAAAAGTAATGACTTATTATTACGGAAAAAAACCATCAGAATGTAATAAATTGTTCATCTGGGAATTGGAAAACTCTCCGAGATATTTTGGGTCTAGTCCGATCGGTCACACGTGCGGGCATTTTTTTGTAATCACAGACGATTAACTTATTACACTGACTTCATTAGTAAAGATGTGGACGCGACAGTAAAAGGTGCAGTGCATACTTTGGTTAATAGAATTTAAATCAGTTACGCGCGTACTGCAAAGTGTTCGAACAGATTGGAATACCGAATGTCTGACATCAAAATCTATCCACCAATGCAAAAGAACTTTAAAGGAAATGGGAACTTAGGTATCTCAAACTGGCAAGTATATTTAAGTTTTTGTGATAGAAGACACTGTTGATCGTGTGTGTGATTCATTTTGTAGGAGTCCTGACAAGTCTGTTAAGGTATCCGACTACGTTGAAAATGCCATTTTCGGTCAAAAATCGCATTTCCTTTTTATTTTACCATTTTAAAGTTCAAGCAATTAGCTTTCTAAATCTGTCTTTGTTTTGTCTGTGCGATAATTAGAAAAAAGTTACAGATGTTTAAAATATTTTACAGCTGTCATTCGAAACCGGAAGTGGTGAAATCGAAACCGGAAGTTGTCTGTTTAACATGCTTTTTACCGATAATTTTTGCATTTTCAACCCATTATAATTTTAAAAACTATTTCTGACAATTTTTTTAATTATTTAATTGATGGGCAACAATTTCGATCTTTTAATTCGAATCTTGCGATTGGCAACATTTGTTTCTTCTGACCTCACATGTTTTTTGTTTTGATTTGTGCCTTACGAATTTTGATCCTAAATTTCTTCTAAAAACTTAACTTTTTTCGATTTAATTGTACAATTTTTGATCGTTGATGGTTTCTAGACATTCTGCTTTTAAAAATTCAAGTTATAATGGTTCATAAAACTATAAAAATAACTTCTTGAAAATGCAACAGTGGACTGATAACAGTAGATTGGTAACAAAAACATTGGAAGTAGCAAATATTCAAACTTGTAATGAACAAAAACTGGATTCACTGAAGAATTTTTCACAGTGCAACGAATGTTTTAATTGAACATTAAGAGGTTATGGAATATTTTATTTAAATATTTTGGGAAGTATGTTTTTCTCAATTTGTGTTTCAATTGTTTTGAGAAGAATCTGTACCTGCATGAAGATTACTTGTTTGGACTGACTTCTAATGTGACTTTAAAATGCTCCAAATGTACTTTTATTGTCAATTTTTCAGCTACTAAAAAGCTTAAAAACCAAACTTCAATTAATTTGCAACTTATTTGTGGAATGTGAGTTATTGGAAGATGACATTTGTCTGCGAAAAAGTTACGTGCTAAGCTGAATATGTTATGCCGTATGGCAAAAAGAGCATATAGACTTTGTGAAAGAAATATCTTGGCTGCTGCTACATCAACGGCTAAAGATGTCATGAATGCTGCTGTGTTGGTTGTAAAAAGCATTACAAAATGTTCCAACACGTCAATTGGAGAATGTGGAATATCCGTTGACGACAGATACATGGACATTCTTCCGTAAAAGTTTCTATAGAAACTTTATCCATCGCCACTGGGAAACTTCCAGATTAGGAAATGATGTCTAAGTTTTGTAGAATTCTAAATGTCTAGTCGAACATGCGTGTTCCTGAATTCATCTGGTATTTACTTCAATCATGGAATCTGTTAGTGCGTACAAAATCTTTGTGTGATTTTATACCACGAGATCTTAAAACAATGTTGATTTCTATGGTGTGTGATGGTGATTCCCAAGGATACATTTTAGTTAAAGATCTATTTGATGTCAACAGTGTCATAAAATGAGTGCCTAATATACTTCTAAGAAAGAGTGAGTATTCGGCAAAGAAAACTTAGAAAAAAAACAGAAAAACCTCGGTGGGAAAGAAAAACTTTCCAGTGTTATGATTAATAAAATTCAAAACTATTATGGCAGTAACACCAATCACGTCAAAGCTCTGCTAAGTGCGGCATTTTTTCTCGTTGGCTCCATCAGAGAGATACCCATGTATGCACCATGCCCAAATGGAGCTGAGAGCTGGTGTGAGTATCAATGAAGAATAGCCACCGGAAAAAATATATATAAATAAAGGTGTAAGCCTTTCCAGGAAACTTTTAAATATTGTTAAACCTGTGTATACAAAGTTGTTTGATAAGCAGTTATTATAAAATTGCCTCCACGGTGTGACACAAATGTAAACAAATCATTTAACGCGTTTTTTCGGCAAAGTGTTCTGAAAGAAACTTTTATTGAGCTGAAAACATTTTCTTTGGGTACCCATATTGCTGTCATTATTTTTAACAAAGCTTTTATTTGTTTGTTTGAAAGCTTTTGGCATAAATGCAAATTATTATACACTGCGTGATGACAGATTTCTTGCCATCATTCGCACAGTGACTCGAAACAACATTCTTTGCCTTTTTAAAAATCAGCCAGAAAAAAAATATAGGGCCCAAAGAAAGTTAAAATTTAATAAAATAGCAAGGAGTGGAGGTGTTAAATATAAATCATTAGAGTTTTAGTAATATACTTGTGATATTTTGTTTTGAAATTACATTTATAAAGTTTAAATGCATTTTCTCAAAACTTTTTTTTTTTGTAAATTTCTTGATATTTCAAATGTGATACCTAAAGAGCCAATAGAGATACTTGTATGAATTTTACACAAATGTTATTAATAGTATTATCTAGAGGTTGGACTAGCAGCTAAGAAATTGAACAATTTTTAGTGATTTTATAGTTGGATTTCCTTATAAAAGTATCGAAAATTTGAATGAAATTCATAGGTTGTAGCTTCGATTAGCTATAACTTTTGATTAAAAGAAAATAATTTAAAACTTGTAGTACAACCTCTAGAAATGTGTTTGAAAAATGTGCTGCAGCAATTTTTTTTGTAAAATATAAATTATTTTTAAAAATAGAGCCTTTGAAAAAATTAAAAAAATTAATTAAATTTCTTTAAAATTTCATTAAAATTTTAAATTTTGTAAATTTTAATGTATGTATATTTATTTATAACTGTGTTTTTATCATAGTGCAAAAAATGAAATTAAAAATGTAAATATTTTAGTGAATTTTAGAAAAATAAAAAAATAGGTCTCCGAACGTAGTCGGA
>BMAO01027961.1:0-37546 GCA_019973975.1 Trichonephila clavata
AAGAAAACTCTTGCATATAAACTCACTGTTACCATTTGATCCTCCTTGAATCCCATTTTTATGTTTTAAGTTTTTTTGACTTACTTGCTTTGATGCCGCTCTTTCATAAGCATCTAACAAATACTTTTCTGCCAACCGGTTAGGCTCATAGCTACAGCTAATTTGCATAGCTAATCTCTTATTTCCCATGAACTTTCCTTGAAATAATATGTTCATATCATTCATTGAAGCTGATGGTTAATTGGTTGTTAGCGCTATAAATAAATGGCACCCTTGTTTTTGGGCACAGAAGTTTTCGAGAAATGCTTTTCTCTAATTTTATGTTTTTTGCAACATTGTTGGGGAGTAACTGTGCCACCTTGAATTGTACCACATTTGGTAGGTTTGAACTTTCTATCTTCCATAATGCCTGCTTTCAACCATCCTTTTATTATTCTCTTTAAAGTTGGTGTGGTATTGAGTTTTTCAAGCAGTGCGCAATGTTTAATATTATCAAAGCATCCGGCAATATCAGCATCCAGTATAAATGTTGTTTTTTACCACCAAGTGTGCGAGAAATATAGCTGCTATTGCATCATGACATGATCTACCAGGTCTAAAACCATAAGTGTTAGGCTCAAACTTTGCCTCCCATTCTGGTTCTAGTGCCATTTTAACAAGTGTTTGTTTTGCTCTGTCTGCTATTGTGGGTATCCCCAGTGGACGTTTCTCAATCTTTCCAGGTTTTGGAATCCAGATGCGTCTTGATGGATTCGCCTTTTTTCTTATATCTAGAGAATTTGCTAATTGCAATCTTTCTTTTTTACTAAGACTTGCCTTTCCATCTATACCTGCCGTCTTTTTCCCTCTGTTATCCTGAGTTACTCTCCTAACAGCGAGCATTCTTGCACTTGTTGATTTAAGTAATAACCTCTGAAGATTATGCATCTTTTTGATATCATTACATTTAGAAGCTCGGTAAATTTGTTTTTGTAGCTTAAATGAAGATTTCTCCAGCTTACGCCAGGGAAGTTCATTCCATTCATACCTAACTTTTTGTTGGTCCATAACATATTCACTACTATTCACAACTTTACCTTCCAAATTACAGTGTTTACGTCTGCATATCCCAAGTATTACTTTGGGCATTAGCTTCTTAAACAATCCTTCCACATAAATGCTTGCGGCTGGCAACCTACTTATATTCATATGAATATAAGAGCATTTATGTGGTTACTCCGTTCCATGGTTTCGTTTCCCGTGAGACTTAGGTTCTTACTATTTGCCGGAAACTGAGAACATCTATAATCAAGATTCTACAGTCTTGATTCCTCTTTTGTTTCATACCATTTTGGTCTATGCGTAATCAACCTTATTTCGCATACTGCTAGTTACGACAATTTAAACATAAGTTTCTCTCGTAACCTTATCTAACTCTGTTTGCAGGGATTTACCATAAGGTTAGGTATTACCTGCTTTTGTCTCATGCTTGCATCTCAAAGGTTGCCATTCTATGAGATGTAAGACATACATTATCTCCGATGTCTAGAGAAAATGGAATTTAACCATCACAAAACCACGACTATTCGGATCGCACATAAAAGTATAGCTTCTACGTCATACCGCGATTCATTCCATAGCTGTACGAACATTCATTTTTGAAGGTAAATTGCACAGCAAATGGTGTCATCCCAGTGCCTAGACACTGGGATCCAGGAAACTTAACTCCACATCAAGTAAATGTACAATAAGAACTAGATTCCAGACTGGAATGACACCCTACTTAACCGTCATAACGCGATTCATTCGCGGTATCTCTTAGCCGCTAACACGTAGCGGGATGACGGTTGTCAGGCTAGCTGTCATCCCAGTGCCCAGACACTGGGATCCAGAAATTTTAATTGTAAGTAAGCATACTGGGTTGATAAGTATAAAAGTAGCTAGAAAATAAACATTTTTGATGAGATTATATGGAAAACTGGATGCCAGTGTCAAGCACTGGCATGGCACCCTTCACGGACTTTTAAATTACTTTAGCTATAAATATTAAGAAATTTACCAAATGAAAAAAAAGGCAAAAGAAGCCCCATGGTGGTTGGCTATTTACTATGTACTAAAATATCGGCGTTTTTTTTATTCTAAAACGCTTGATTAAGAGCGATTTAGCTGCTTTTAACTTGCAACTAACCTACACCGCAAGTGTTTAAGAAATTTACTAAGCAGGAAAAAAGGCAAAGAAACCCCGTAGTAGCTAGCATTCAAATTCTCCCTTGTCAATTTGACGTTTTTTGCTGTCTTAAACGCTTTGTAAGCGCGTTTCGGCTTATATAGGTAAAAACCTAAAAATTTTTAAAGACATGCGATGCACGTAGTGCGAAAAATTAAACATGAGACGCCAAATACCCTAAGTTTTTTGTCATTAACCTGCACAGATTGCGAAGATAAATAAATAGCTTCAGTTTCATGATAAGGGGGCTGGCGAAGGGTGTCAAGCAAGTTTTTTCGTTTCTATGTTGTCAGCTACTTGGATGACGCCAATCTGAGTTAACTACACCAACTCACATTCAGCAAAAAAGAAAGCTATCTCCTTACGAGCATTTTCTAGACTATCCGAGCCGTGGACTCTATTTTCACTAATATCATCAGCAAAATCACCCCTGATTGTGCCTTTATCTGCCTGCTTTGGATTGGTAGCTCCCATGATTTGTCTGTATTTACTTACTGCATTTTCACCAACTAAAACTTGAACTACCACAGAACCAGAGGTCATAAACTCTACTAATTCCCCAAAAAAAGGCCTATCTTTATGAATTTCATAAAACAGCTCTGCTTGTTTTTTTGTTAGTAACATCATTTTTTGTGCTGTGATTTTCAGCCCAGATTGTTCGATGTAGAATTTATATTGCCTGTAATATTATTTTTTACTGCATCAGGTTTTAAGATTGAAAGTGTCTTCTCAATTGCCATATTATTTCCTTATATAGAATAGTACATTTATAGATTTATTTTATTACAAATTTTAATTTCATAGAAGTGATTTTTTATCTATAATTAAGGACAAATCATCAAGGAGGTATTGTATGGGTGAATGTTGTAAAAATAACACTACTAAACAAGCTGAATCTACTACTAAAAAATTAGTAAGTAACTTTAAGTCATCACTTTTTTGTGGAACAAAAGGATTTTTAACTTT
The DNA here is from genome assembly GCA_019973975.1 of Trichonephila clavata. Lineage (NCBI taxonomy): Eukaryota > Metazoa > Arthropoda > Arachnida > Araneae > Nephilidae > Trichonephila > Trichonephila clavata. The sequence goes on from BMAO01027961.1 coordinate 3,173, forward strand.
TAATTTGGCCTTTTTAAGCTTTTTGGAATATAGCTTACATCATAATACAGAATTAAAAAAAGGTGCTGCTTTTGCAATGAAAAGAAACACTATTCCATTTCTTGAAATGACAATCATAGCACCGCTTGTTTGTTTTGCACTGCCAGCTATGCTAGGCAGTATGAGCCTCATGCAATGCGCACTTTTATGTGCTTCCTTAATGATTGCCACATGTTTTATTGTCAGAACTTTTCATCTGCGTGAGAAGTTAATGGAAAAAATCACTAACCATAGTAGAAAAGAAATAGACGCGGAATTTAAGAAAGATACTATAATCTACCTATTTTTGATCAAAATAGAAAACACATCGAGTATAATTCGCCTAACTCAGGGCGACCACTGGATGAAACAAGTAGCACCTCTCTTTTCGTTAAAGTTTTACTTTTCCCTCTAAAGGTTCTTTTGAAGGTCCTGCAAAGTTGTATAATGCTATCTTTAGCTGCCGTTGAACTTCTTGAAACGGTACCAAGTCTTTTTGTCGATACATTTTTCGATTGGAGCTTCACATCTACCAAGAGTAACCTGCAGAGATCAGGTCATTTATTGTATGCTAATGTGAGAAATTTAGTGCCTATATCTATACTTGATGAACTGTAGCTGAACGTATAGGCACCCCAAAAGTAACTTGTTGTAGTAGTGCGTAGGTGAAAAAGGCAGTTATCTTATTTAACCTTGGCGGACCTAATTCATTGAATGCGGTTCGTCCTTTTTTATTCAATCTTTTTTATGACAGGAGAATAATCAATCTACTGAATCCCTTTCGGTTTCTTTTAGCAAAGTTTATATCTGCAAACGAGAAAATACTGCACGAGAAATATACGAGCAAATTGGAGGCAAATCGCCGATTTAGAGAATACAAAAGCACAAGCTAATGCTTTAGAACTAAAATTAAACGAAGATAGAAACCATGTACACAAGGTATTCATCTGCATGCGCTACTGGCACCATTTGCCGACGAAGTTATTGAAAGTGTAAAACAATTTGATCCTGACGAAGTAATTCTGCTGCCACTGTATCCACAATATTCAACTACCACAACTCTGTCATCCATCGAGAATTGGCAAAAAAATGCTAAACGGTATGGCCTAAAATGCAATACAAAAATGATTCACCGTTATTATGATAACCAAGATTTTATTGAAGCTCACGCTAATCTGATAGCTAAGTACTATAAATTGGCTAGCAAAATCGGTAAACCAAGAGTCCTATTTTCAGCCCATAGCTTACCTCTTAGTATCATTAAAAAGGGCGACCCTTACGCTTCACAAGTGGGAGAAACAGCAAGGCTAATAGTAGAAAAGTTAGCTATCAATAACTTAGATTGGTCAATATGTTATCAGAGTAAGATTGGTCCTGTAAAATGGCTAGAGCCAAGCACTGAAAGTGAGCTATTACGCGCAAAAATTGGTGATGTACCTGTAGTTTTATCACCTATATCTTTTGTTTCTGAGCATTCAGAAACTCTAGTTGAACTTGATATAGAATATAAAGCAATTATCAAGGATGGATATTACTTTCGCGTGCCAACTCTCAGTGCCGATTCTTTGTTTATTAAATGCTTGGCTGATTTATGCATAAATCTCCCTTAAAGCCCTGATTTATAGGGCTTTTCTTTTAGGATTTTATGTGATAGAATAACAGAAAGTTATTAACTATTTCATGCCAAACAAGCTAAAAAAGAAATCTAACATACTTGCACAAAAGGTGCATGATATTTATGATCATGATTTCAGGAAGGTAATCTGCATCACAACAGGTTTAACAGCCCTATTGTGTAAGATTTCACTGCAATTTTGCTGCGAGTTCATTGACAATAATAGATCCAATATCTTTCTTATACGGAATGTTGCTCGACTAGTAAAGTTTCCGACATCTATTCTATACATTGCCCATTCTGCATTTACTCTACAGGATCTAATTAAGGATTACAGAAACCCTGAGAGTAAAAAAGAGCTGGCAAAAATTGTGGATAAATCGGCTAATCTTGCAAGCAGCATCATAGAAGCATTGATGATGTTGAAAGTCATCCATTTTTTTACTAGGAGTAATGCAGACGTAATAAGTCACATTCACTTAACATCAACGATCCTATTTCTGTTTATTTCGGAACCTATAAGCTACTATTATTCATGGAGAAAATACCTAGATAATAAGGATCCTGAAAAGTCTGCTAAGTGTAAGAAGGACCTTATTATCAGCACATTAACTTTGTCATTAGGTTTGTTAAACTTCATATTAAAAAGAATGGAGACTGCAACCATACCAATAAACTTAGGTAATGGTATAATCTATAATTTCAACTTAAGCGTAACAGTTAGCATAATATATAGTGCAGTATTTCTGGCAGTTCAGCTTGACAAATTGTTTCAACAACCTGTCAATGATGATCCTTCCACTGAACTTGATAGTGCTGGCCATAACCATATTCAGCACGGTAATGATGGTAATGATCTGCCCGATGGTAACGCTGTGGGAATGTAAGGGTTAGAGGTGAAAAGATTTTATTTCTACTGCCAACGCTAGTACTGCTAATTTGCTAACAATACTCCAAAGTGACAGAATTTTACCTTCCACAACCTGGCTAACATCATGAAACTCACATTCAGTGGCATTCAAGCTAGAATATACATCTTTCCTGCTATTACATCGGTATAAGTAACATGTTGGAGTATCTCCTATATAGTATATTAGCGGTTCTGCAGAACTGCTTTTAAATATGTCAATGGTTGGTACACCTTCTTGTATAATAACGCTATTGATTGCTATTCCTTCTTTTATCTTTTTCATTTTATGACGCTTTTTTTTATTGAGATTTAATATTTCCTCTCCACTTGTTGCTGTTATAATGCCCATCCCATATGTGCCATTGCTTGCTTTGATAAAAACGTAAGGTTGTGTTTTTATTTCATATTCCTCATATTTTTTTTGCACTAGAGATAATATTTGGTCAACTTTAGTCGCTACTGCTCCTAGTGATGAATCATCATTAAAGTCAACTCCATTACAGCTTCTGTAAGCACAGAAATAAGCCATGGGTCATTTTAAATTCGCCACAAAATTCGGACACTAATTTTGATAGATTTCAAAATATTGAAATTTCTGCCTACTGTGCCAACCATATAATGGACTTGGCACTATCTCTTGTTTTACGTTTTCTAGCGTGTCTGGAATGTGGCTCGTCATATCACGGTTCAGTATAATAACATCAGGCACAAATCCTGAAGTTGTCTTCAGCAAAGAGTTTTCTTTCACAACAGTTTCATACTGTTCTATTAAATTGTACGTTCATTATGAAAAGGCCAATTCTAGTTTCAAAACCTGCGAGTTGCAGTACTTTCTCTATAACAAATACGTTTTCTATATACATTTTATTTCGTGTGTAATTCTCCGGTATTATAAGAGTCTTTTTATATTGTTTGTTTCAAAATAACTTTTTATTATTTTGCTGCTGTTGCTCTTGATTCTCACTTAGATTGTTGAACCCTGCAGGAAATAAATTAGCGTCCACTGGGGCAATTTTGTAGCTGGAGTTTCTAAGATCTATAGAGCTATAAAATGGCAATGTAAGGCCGTTAAATTTTGCCTCAAACCAATTATTTATACTTTTTTCCAAATCTGGGCGAATTATGTTTTGCATCTACACTTTAAATGTTATAAGGAAGGTATTATATTATAAGCTATAATTAAACATATTTAGCAAATTTGACTAAAGATTAAAGTATAATGAGATTCTTATTTAAAGTGATAGAAAAATGATTCAACACGATAACAATAAAATGTATGGAACTACTATACTGTCAATTAGAAAAGATAAAAGCGTAGTAGTAATAGGTGATGGACAGGTTTCACTGGGCTACACTGTTATAAAATCCGGAGCAAAAAAAGTTAGGCGTCTTTCCGGTGATTCTGTAATTGCCGGTTTTGCTGGAGCAACAGCCGATGCATTTACTCTCTTTGAAAGACTAGAATCTAAACTTGACAAGCACCCAGGGCAATTAATGAGAGCATGTGTTGAACTTGCAAAAGACTGGAGAATGGATAAATATCTAAGAAAATTAGAGGCTATGATGATTGTTGCAGATAAATCTATTTCATTAGTAATTACGGGAACAGGTGATGTTCTTGAACCTGAAGATGGAATCGCAGCTATTGGCTCTGGGGGAAATTTTGCTCTATCTGCAGCAAGAGCTTTAATTGACACTAAAGGAATATCAATAGAAGAGATTGCAAAAAAGGCTATGAAGATAGCTGCGATATATGTGTTTACACAAATCATAATGTAGTTATTGAAAAGATAGAGGAGTGATATGTCTTCCAAGCAAAAAACTTTGTGCACTAATTTTTCCAATCAGCCTATAACCCTTTCAGAAGGTCGGCCTTGTAGTAGTGATACCTATGATGAAAAAAATGACCTCTATAAAGATACTAAGAGTGGTTTTGATTCAAATGACAGCGATATTCAAGTTAATGACAGTACTCAAGTTTTGTTAGATGACCTGCCACCACAGAAGATAGTTAAAGAATTAGATAGATTCATAATCGGACAGGATGATGCAAAGCGTGCTGTTGCTATTGCGCTCAGAAATCGTTGGCGTCGCAATCAGGTTCCATTTCCACTGCGTGATGAAATCATACCTAAGAATATATTGATGATCGGTCATACAGGGGTTGGTAAAACTGAAATAGCTCGCCGCTTAGCAAAACTTGCCGGTGCACCATTCATAAAAATTGAGGCAACGAAGTTTACTGAAATAGGATACGTTGGACGTGACGTTGATTCGATAATACGCGATTTAGTTGATGCAGCAATAGTTTTAGTTAAAGAGAAAGCCCGTAAAGCCTTAGCTAAAAAGGCTTTAATTTTAGCTGAGAAAACAATAGTAAACTCTATGGTAGGCGAAGATGCAACCGAAGAGAGTAAAAAAATTTTTAGAGAAAGGTTGAGGAATAAAGAGTTTGAGGACGGAGAAGTTTCTATTAACGTCAGAGAGAGCAAGAGTATGTTACCTACTTTCGATATACCAGGCATGCCAGGTGGGCAAGTTGGTGTGATGAATGTAACAGAAATGTGGGCAAGATGTTTAATGGGAGCAAAAAAACAAAAACTATTACGGTGAAGGTAAAAGAAGCGCGTGAAATATTAATTAATGAAGAAAGTGAAAGGCTAATGGATGAAGATAAGATAATCAAAGAAGCCATTGATCTTGTTAGTAATGACGGTATAGTATTTTTGGATGAAATAGACAAAATTGCAGCGCGTACAGAAGTAAAAGGTGAAGTAAACAGAGAAGGAGTGCAACGCGATCTGTTACCACTACTTGAAGGAACAACTGTTACAACCAAGTATGGCCATGTAAAAACAGACTATATATTATTTATTGCATCTGGTGCTTTTCATCAGTCTAAACCATCTGACCTCTTACCGGAATTGCAGGGCAGATTACCGATCAGGGTAGAACTTAAGGCACTTACTCAAGAGGATTTAGTAAGAATATTAAAGGAACCAGAATCTAGTTTGTTAAAGCAGTACATAGCTTTAATGAAAACAGAAAATGTGACGCTTGAGTTCACTAATGATGGTATAAAAACCATAGCTGAAATAGCGTTTACAGTTAATAGGCAAGTGGAAAATATAGGCGCAAGAGGCTTCACACTGTCATGGAGAAGCTTTTAGATGAAATAAGTTTCATTGCTTCTGAGAAAAATAGCGAAAAATTCATTATAGACAGTAAGTATGTAAAAGATAAACTTGAGTCAATTTCGAAGCAGCTTGATTTATCTAAGTTTATACTTTAGGAAAAACAAAAAGCCTACTTTAAGTAGTATAGAGAGTGTTCAGAAGATCAGCCAGTAAACCTAAAATTTTCAGCTATATTCTTTAGGCTGTTTTTCAACAGTAGAATGGTGTGCTGCAACCTCTTGCTTAACATCTAAGCTTAAGTCAATTATTGAGATATTTTCTTCATCACAATCTATGTCTTTTATTAACATATCGTCAGTAATAGTCAAAAGGTCAGGCGGAGAGAGAATAGTTCTTTTATTACCAGCTCTCATTCCCACAACTCCAAGCTCTATAGCAAGTGGTATTTTTTTATCGCCAACCCTAAATTGCACTGTTTGATCTTTGACTATATATTCCCCATTATGCTCCTTTACGCTATATTTAACTGATATCTCATCACCGCACCTTACTTGTTTTCCAGTCTTATTAATTAAGTCATTAAAAACCATCAGATTATTTACTGAGTCGGGATATTTATCTTTTACTTCGATCAATTTGACGTAATAAGAATTAAAATTCATTTTGTTATCATTGGCAATAGTAACTACACGCTCTCCGCCTTCTTTCATACCTATCACCCCTAAACTCACTTCTTTTAGGTTATCTTGACCTATTTTCAAAGTAACATCAGAAACTTTGCTAGGGAGTGTTGCTAAGTTATTATTAGAAATTTTATATATTTGCAATAGGACTTCCAGGCCACAAAAAGCCTTGCTGCCACTGCCTTCAGTAATTTCATAAAAATTTATTGAATCTTCTTCTTTTTGCTGCGTCATTTCTTCTAAATATTCTGTCAGCCCATGCTTTTCAATATAGCGGTCAAGTGCTGATTCAAGTATTGGCTTCACTAGGTAATGTGCTATCGTCTGTATCAAACCACCATGCGTAGCACTTATCTCATAAAGCTTGTCCTTTTTTTCCGGTTTACCTTTGTTTATATAGACAATAGTAAACATAAAAGCAGAGGTTAAAGTGAGAATCATTACTATGGAAATAAGCATTTGTAATATAATTTTTCTAACCATCTTTCTTTACTTGATTCAATAAATCATATAAATAATTAGTATCCCCTGAAAGTGCACTTAAATTATCCAAGCCTTGTTTAAAGAGGCCGTCTATATAGTCCTCTACTTCACTTTTACCAAGCACAGACATAAGATTATTTGTTTTATCTTGTTCGTAGTCTTCAATATCATCCTTAGCTTGAAAGATAAGCCCTAGGTTTATCCCGTAGTTATATAATGCTTTACGTTGCTTGCCTGTAGCATTCCCTATTATAGCGCCTATTTCGCATGAGGCTGCAAATAATTTTGCGGTTTTCATCAAATGAATTTCTTTTATTTTGTTAAAATCTGCACCAATATCTAAAATCTGTCCTCCTACCATTCCCCTAATTCCTATTGCTTGAGAGAGCACTTTTATGATCTCACAGCGTTTCTCATTTAACGAAGATAATACCTCAAAAGCCAGAGTAAGTAGTCCATCTCCGGCAAGCACTGCTGTTGCTTCATCAAATTTTTTATGGCAGCTTAGCTGGCTTCTGCGAGTATCACTGTTGTCCATGCATGGTAAATCATCGTGAATTAGAGAGTAAGCATGAACAAATTCAATTGCTGCAGCAACTGATATTACTTTTTTAGCTTCCACGTTAAACACTCGCGATGAAGCTACGACTAAAAAGGAGCGTATATGTTTTGCAGGAGCAAGGAGTATATAACGCATAGCTGATATAAGCTTATTCTCGCTATTTTCGGGTAAGAGTTTATTTACTTCTACAATAAGCAAATTTTTTGTTGTTTCGTCTAGCATTTTTGAATTGTTAATTGTTTAGCACGTAACGCTAGCCAGCTAGGGCAGTAGAAAACTTTACTGTAGTTTACCAGTTATAAAAGATATTGCAAACATAAAAATTTTTTATAACATCAAAGAATAGGTTATTTTTTTGGTAAGAAATGTGAATAGCGAACTAGCAAAGAGCACTAGAGAAGACATAGAAGAGAAAGTGAAAAAGATTATACTAGAGCACATTAGTAAGGATGTAGAGAAATTCAACAGCTCTTCAAAGCTTTCGGAGCATGGTGCAGACAGTTTAGATGCAGTTGAAATCATCATGGCAGCAGAAGAAGAGTTCGGAATAGAAATTCCAGATGAAGACGCACAAAAAATGGAAACTATGGAGCAAATAGTTGAGTACATTAATAATAAAAAAGGCTAATAGTTAGTGTTAAATGAGCAGAAGAGTAGTAGTCACTGGTGTTGGGTTAATCACTCCACTAGCGGCAGATGTTGATAACACTTGGTCAAGGCTAATAAAAAGTGAGTCTGGCATAAAAGTAATCAATGCAGATAGATTTGACTCTTCTGATCTTACTTGCAAGGTTGCAGGGCAGGTGCCTGTGCAATCCGATAACATTGAGAATTACTTTAATCCTGTAGGTTATATTTTTGAAAAAGATCTAAAAAGAACGGATCGTTTTATTCATTACGGCATTGCAGCAGCTATTCAGGCAGTAGATGATTCATTAATTTTGGAAAGCCAAAATATCAATCGGGAGCGTATTGGTGTGACTATTGGCTCTGGTATAGGTGGTCTACCATCAATTCAGGAAAATATTATTACCATGCAGGAAAAAGGGCCCAGACGTGTCAGTCCATTTTTTGTCCCTGCAAGTCTAATAAATTTGATATCTGGCCATATTTCTATTAAATACGAATTTACAGGTCCAAACGATTCAGCAGTAACCGCATGTGCAACAGGTGCGCATGCAATCATAAATTCAGCAAGAACTATAAAACTTGGTGAAGCGGATATTATGATTGCAGGTGGAGCAGAAAGTGCACTGTGTAGAGTTGGAATTGCAGGTTTTGCGTCTATGAAGGCATTATCAACTAAATTCAATGATAAACCGGAAGAAGCTTCAAGGCCATGGGATGCAGAACGTGATGGTTTTGTTATGGGTGAAGGAGCAGGTATATTGGTGCTGGAGGAATACGAACATGCAAAAAAAAGGGGGCAAAAATACATGCTGAACTGGTTGGGTACGGACTCACAGGAGATGCGCACCACATTACAGCACCACATCCAGAAGGAAGAGGCGCATTTAAGGCAATGCAGCTTGCCTTAAAAAGTGCGCAAATTAATCCAAATCAAGTAGGATATATCAATGCACATGGAACTTCAACGCCACTTGGAGATAAAATTGAAGTAATAGCAATGAAACAGTTATTTGGTGACTACGTTTATAAAATACCTGTTTCTTCAACTAAATCTTCTATAGGACATTTACTTGGTGCTGCAGGGAGCGTTGAAGCAATATTCAGTATTCTTGCGTTAAATAATGGAATTATTCCGCCAACCTTAAATTTACATAAACCTTCAGAAGGATGTGATTTAAATTTTGTACCGTTTAAAGCTCAGGAGCATAAAATTCAATATGCACTTTCTAATTCGTTTGGTTTTGGTGGCACTAATGCATCGCTCATCTTTGGACAAGTGTAATCAATTTTGCTGCTGAATAGCTAAAATGTACAAACATTATGATCTATGATAGCTATATTATCTGTAATTTGCCTTTTACTGTAGATTTACTATACTTATTTGGTAAGATCTAGCTTAATTAAATGCACAAGATATTAATAAGAAATAACTACAAACCCCTGGTTGGAAAAATCAAGATCAATGGTTCAAAGAATGCTATTTTACCAATAATGGCAGCAAGTCTATTGAGTAGCTTCCCGGTAATTTTGCATAATGTACCTGATTTAATTGATGTGCATCTAATGTCTAAGCTGCTTGAGAGTCTTGGAGCGAAAGTGAACTTTACACACAATAAAGATTATAAAGCAAATCATACTTTGAAAGTTGACTGCGGTAATATCAACAATCACGTAATGTCACATGAAACTGCAAGTAAGCTGCGAGCATCTCTTTTAATGCTAGGTCCAATTCTCAGTAGATTTGGTAAAATCACAACAGTCTTTCCTGGTGGATGCAATATCGGAAAGCGTCCCGTTGATATGCATATCAAAGCATTAGAAGAAATGGGAGCTAAAATTGAAGTTGAAGGCTGTAATATAATTGCAACAGTGAAAGGAAAGCTACAAGGAAAAGAAGTTACACTTGAGAAAATAAGCGTTGGTGCAACAGAAAATATAATAATGGCAGCAACACTTGCAGAAGGAGTGACAATAATAAACAATGCTGCAACGGAGCCGGAAGTTCTTGATTTAATAGAGTTCCTAAAGAAAATGGGTGCTAATATTGAGATTAGTGATACAAGGATCACAATAACAGGAGTTGAAGAATTAAATGGATGTGTTCATAAAATAATACCAGATCGCATAGAAGCAGGCACCTATGCGCTGACTGCTATAATAACCGGTGGTAAGTTGGAGTTAGAAGGAATAAGTCTATCTGATATAAGATGTATTGTGAATGAATTGAAGGCTATAGGGGCTAATGTTGAAATATATAATGAGGGGGTTATGATTTCCAGAAAAAATTGCTCTATTAGGTCTGCTAACATTGCAACAGATCCATACCCCAACTTTCCCAGTGATATGCAACCACAACTGATGTCTGCAATGTGCATCGCTGATGGGATATCAGTAATTGAAGAGAACATTTTTGAAAACAGATTTGCACATGCAGATGAATTGAGAAAGTTAGGCGCTAATATCAGCATCGAGAAAAGCAAAGCTACTATAAGTGGAACAAAAAGCTTATCTGGAGCTAATCTGTGTGCCACTGACTTAAGGTCAACAGCAGCTTTGGTACTTGCTTCTTTGGTAGCTGGTGGAGAAACTACAATAAATAATTCGCATCATTTATGGAGAGGATATGAAGCAATGCACGAAAAACTCAATTCATGTGGAGCTGATATCTCCATTTCATCTTGAGGATATTTTATGAATGAAGCAACTAAACGAACTACAGTAAAAGAAATAGATGAAACCTTATATGAAGAACATAAGGTATTAGACCATGGATTTATTCGAGTAGTGGATTATATGGGCTCTGATAGCGCTATAGTTCAAGCTGCTCGTGTTTCTTATGGCAAGGGAACAAAACAGATAAGTCAGGATGAAGCACTTATAAAGTATTTAATGAGACATCATCATACAACTCCATTTGAAATGTGTGAAATTAAGTTTCACGTGAAACTTCCAATTTTTGTTGCAAGGCAATGGATAAGGCATAGAACTGCAAATGTGAATGAATATTCGGCAAGATATTCAATACTTGACAATGAATTTTATATACCAAAACCAGAACAGATTGCAAAACAATCTGATAATAATAAACAAGGTAGCGGTGAAGCTTTTGATCCGGATACCTCACAGGAAATAATAGATTCTCTAACAAATGACTCTAATTTAGTATATTCTCATTATGAAAAATTTATTGAGCAGGGGCTTGCAAGAGAAATTGCCCGAACTAATCTAACGCTTAATTACTACACGCAATTTTATTGGAAAATAGATCTGCATAACCTCCTTCATTTTTTGAAGCTTAGAGCTGATAAGCATGCCCAATATGAAATCAGAGTTTATGCAGAAGTTATGCTGGATATAATAAAAAAATGGGTCCCATTGGCCTACAATGCCTTTGTTGAATATTGCCTAGAATCAGCTTGTATTTCAAGAACTGGTCTAGAAATAATTCGCAAATTAATTAAAGGGGAAAACGTTACTAGAGAAGAAAGTAATATTGGTAAAAGAGAATGGGACGAGCTGATGTCTATACTTGATAAACAATCTTAAAGATAAAGGCATATGCATAAATTTTTATAGCAATTGTATATCTTTATAGATTTATAGGTGTAAGCAACAATTTACCAGTACTGTTATCAACTGATATATCAACTATTTTTGAATTTGTTCTCTCTCTTGTTTCATAAAGTTCCTCAGCTTCCCTTAACATTAATGTTGCGTTTCTAAGCGTAACGTAGATTTCACAATAATCTGGAGAATTTTCAATATACATATTATATGAATAAAAATTTACAGCCAGTTCTACTGCCCTACAAACCTCCTCTGATGTAAAATTAGCAACTCCTGTATTAGGACAAAAGCCAATTGCTCCTCTATTAGGGTCAAAAAATATGTATTTACTATTCTCTGCTTTATATATCAATATAGAATGTGAAATATTACTGTCATTTTCGTCCTCTTCTCCATTGCATGCATAACAAGAAAAACTAAATTCTAAGTAGCACCCTATCTCTACATTATCCAAAGCATACTTGACTTTTTCTTGATAAATATGAACCCATACTTCTGTTGATGATAAATCATTACACTCTTGTTCATATATTGTCTTGTCATAAAATTGATCTCCCTCACGTCTCTCAATGCTCTGAATATGAAGAATAGGTAAGAATTGCAACAAGATCTGCATCATCAACAGTTCAGTTGTTTGTTCTTTTCTTCCATCAATATAATCTATAAAATCTTGTTCAGGTACAACATCAGCAGACCTGAGAAATCCAGCAAAGTCTTCCATATTCTTTAATTCTAAAAGAGTAATAAAATAATTTAATGGATGACATAGGTCCTCTTCAGGATCAAAACCCAAAATTTCCTCAAATCTATCTTTTAAGTGTACAAGTTTTGATATGCTATCTGACATAAAATCATTCAAATTAAATTAGACCTCTTTCGAAACTCATATAGACAGCTCGAAATTGTGAATTCCTGCTATTAAATTGAATCTCAAGCCAAAACGTTTTCTCCGATTGCGATATCTGTCTGCAATAATTTTAAATCTTTTTAACAGACCAATTACATTCTCAACTACTACTCTTTTGCTTGCTAGCTCCCGATTTTCTACCTTTTTTTCCTTAATTAAGGGACTCTTTTTCATCCTTCTGTGTGGCAACTCGACATTTTTGTGAATTTTCTGAAAACCTCTATAGCCAGCATCGGCTAAAACTTTTATACCTTCTGATACATGCACTTTTGACTCCTTGAAAAGCCGAAAGTCATGCTTTCTCCCGTTTGAAAATGACGTACAAATAATTTTCTTGCTCTTCTTTTCTGCAATTATTTGTGTTTTTAGTGTATGTTTTTTCTTCTTTCCTGAATAAAATCTTTTCTGCTTTTTTTTGGTCTCTCTACAGGTGTTTCCGTTGCATCAATCACCAAAATCTCATATTCCACGTCGCTTTTTAGGAGTTCTTTTCGTCCTGGCAATGCGAAATCTGGGTGTTGTATTAGAGTATCCTCTACCCATTTTACAGTTTTATATGCCGTACTTTCACTTACTCCATAACTTTGACTTATGTGAAAATATGTACGGTATTCTCGTAAGTATTCTAATACCATGAGCAGCATATTCTCCTCGTTTAGCTTATTTTTCCTTCCTCCTTTAGCTTTCTTTTTTTTATTTTCTTCACATAAAATCCCTACCATTTTGTTAAACGTTGATCTCTTTACTCCTGTTATACCAATTCCCACTGCACAACAAACGGATAGATAATAATAAAAAAAAAGCCATACTGAAGTAAGTAAAATAGCGAGGTTTAAATGGCATTAAGATCAAAATTATTGGATGAAAAAGTAGTAGAATCAGCAAAAGAAATGCTGAAGAAAGTAAGGAATAATGCATATGTTTCAAAAAAACTAAATGCTGTAATTGCAGCAAAAAAGTACAGTATAACGGCTGTAGCAAAAATATATTGCATTTCAAGAAGCGCACTAACTTCGTGGGTAAAACTCTTGAAATTTGGCAGAGAAGAAAAACTGTTTGCTCCTCCACAACGACGTAGAAAAACTAAATTAAATCAGGTTCAACTACAGCAAGTTGAAGTATGGATAGAAGAAAATCCCAACATTACTATTAAAGAAATGAGAATAAAGATTCAGGAAAAATTTGGTCTGAATGTCAGTAAGTCCACAGTGCACCGTAATATGCAAAGAATGAAATTTTCATATATTACACCAAGGCCAGTTCATAATGGACAAGATAAAAACAGACAGGAAGAATTCAAAAAAAAATCTCAATGAAATTATTGGCAAGTATCCTAAAAAAGAGCTGTTTTTCTTTGATGAATCAAGGTTTGGCACACATTCGAAAGTTGGACATGGGTGGTTTAAAAAGGGCACCAGGACGAAGGTTAAAATAAAATTAGGTAGGCAAAATTTTTATCTCTACAGTGCAATTAATCCCCAAAACGGAGAAAATTCTAGTTTGCTTGCACCAAATGTTAACACTGATTGTATGAATATATTTCTTGAGCAAATGTCACAATATTTAGGAACAAGAGAGGCTTTTTTAGTTATGGATTGTGCTAGTTGGCATAAGTCAAAAAATTTAAAGGTACCTAAAAATGTTGAGATTATATATCTACCACCATACTCACCTGAGCTCAATCCAGTTGAGAGGTTTTGGTTATATATAAAACAGAACATTTTGCGCAATAAGATATACGATACAATTGCTCTGCTTGAGGGTGCTTTGTGCAAATTTATTACTTCTCTTGCCATCTCCACAATTAAACAACTCTGCAATGTCTCCTATTTGACTGACCAACAATGAGAATTGGTATTAGTCGACGAAACTCCTCTTTATCGAGCTCTTTCACTATTTCATACTTCATTTCTCCTTACCTCAAAATTACTATTTTTACTGCTTTATCCTAGTTTCGAAAGAAGTCTATTGAATAGCTTTCTCACTTTTAAACAGTTCTTTATATTGTTTACTAGGTGATAAAATTGGTGCTTTATATACATATCTACCATTCTCTCTATGTATACCTTCTACATCTCTAATGATGCCTTGTTCCACATTTTTACTAATGGCAGATTTGTTTTCATGATCTCTTAGAGCATGTCTTCAAACTTAAGAATGAGCTAATTTGTGAAGCATAATAGTGATCATATTGAAAAAGATGTTGTTTTTTGAAGTGAGAGGAGAATGCTCATAATCCTTACTCATACGTCTAAAATTGGAGAGCCAAGCAAAGGTTCTTTCAACAATCCAACGTTTAGGAATAACCTGAAATCCTGTATCAACTACTTTCTTGGTAATCGTCAATAAACATCCAGTTTCCAATAAACAGCGGTTTTGCAATTTACCTGTATATCCTTGATCAGCAAAAAACTTACGTAATGTTGGAGCTTTGCATTTGGCTTGAACAAAAAGATTTAGTGCACCATCACGATCTTGAATGCTTGCACTGTGTACTTCAGCAGCAATTACAAGACCTACAGTATCTACAACGATGTGGCGTTTTCTACCCTTTACTTTCTTGCCAGCATCATATCCTCTGGATCCCCTTTTTGAGTGGTTTTTACTGATTGACTGTCAATTATTCCTACTGATGGAGTTTCATTCTTACCAATTATCTTTCTTAGTTTTTTAACTAGAAAATCGTGAATTTCTTCCCATATTCCACTTTTTTTTAAACGCGAATTACAACTATACACGGTTTTCCATGGTGGAAAATTCTTAGGTAGTTGTCTCCATTGACAGCCTGTTCTCATCACATAGCGGATTGCGTTAATAATTGTTCTAATACTGTGTTTTCTTGGTCTGCCGGTCTTTTTAGGTTCAAAATATTGCTCTATCATCTTCCATTCTTTGTCACTTATATCGCTTGGGTACATTTAAAATATATCTTATAACACACTTCTTAACTCCTTTCTAGTTAGTTTGAAGACATGCTCTTAGAAATAGAGAATGCTGAACTAAGAGAGAGGCTTGGCTTAAACTCAAGGAATTCATCAATACCAAGTTCAAAAGAGCTGTACAAAATAAAAAAAGACACACTAAAAGATAAGTCAGAGGGCGGCAGGAAGATAGGTGGTCAGGTTGGACATAAAGGAAGTCACCGTGCTACAATGGAAGCAGATGAGGTGGTAAAAATAGAATTGTTGAATGAATGCGAATGTGGTGGAGAAATTGCGATATGTGAGAAGCCATACGTGCATCAGAAGGTTGATCTTCCAGAAGTTAAACCATATGTAGTAGAATATCAATTGGAGCATGGGCGTTGCAAGAAATGTGGGAAAAGAAAGAGTAGTAATACCAATTCTCATTGTTGGTCAGTCAAATAGGAGACATTGCAGAGTTGTTTAATTGTGGAGATGGCAAGAGAAGTAATAAATTTGCACAAAGCACCCTCAAGCAGAGCAATTGTATCGTATATCTTATTGCGCAAAATGTTCTGTTTTATATATAACCAAAACCTCTCAACTGGATTGAGCTCAGGTGAGTATGGTGGTAGATATATAATCTCAACATTTTTAGGTACCTTTAAATTTTTTGACTTATGCCAACTAGCACAATCCATAACTAAAAAAGCCTCTCTTGTTCCTAAATATTGTGACATTTGCTCAAGAAATATATTCATACAATCAGTGTTAACATTTGGTGCAAGCAAACTAGAATTTTCTCCGTTTTGGGGATTAATTGCACTGTAGAGATAAAAATTTTGCCTACCTAATTTTATTTTAACCTTCGTCCTGGTGCCCTTTTTAAACCACCCATGTCCAACTTTCGAATGTGTGCCAAACCTTGATTCATCAAAGAAAAACAGCTCTTTTTTAGGATACTTGCCAATAATTTCATTAGACCTCTTTCGAAACTCATATAGACAGCTCGAAATTGTGAATTCCTGCTATTAAATTGAATCTCAAGCCAAAACGTTTTCTCCGATTGCGATATCTGTCTGCAATAATTTTAAATCTTTTTAACAGACCAATTACATTCTCAACTACTACTCTTTTGCTTGCTAGCTCCCGATTTTCTACCTTTTTTTCCTTAATTAAGGGACTCTTTTTCATCCTTCTGTGTGGCAACTCGACATTTTTGTGAATTTTCTGAAAACCTCTATAGCCAGCATCAGCTAAAACTTTTATACCTTCTGATACATGCACTTTTGACTCCTTGAAAAGCCGAAAGTCATGCTTTCTCCCGTTTGAAAATGACGTACAAATAATTTTCTTGCTCTTCTTTTCTGCAATTATTTGTGTTTTTAGTGTATGTTTTTTCTTCTTTCCTGAATAAAATCTTTTCTGCTTTTTTTTGGTCTCTCTACAGGTGTTTCCGTTGCATCAATCACCAAAATCTCATATTCCACGTCGCTTTTTAGGAGTTCTTTTCGTCCTGGCAATGCGAAATCTGGGTGTTGTATTAGAGTATCCTCTACCCATTTTACAGTTTTATATGCCGTACTTTCACTTACTCCATAACTTTGACTTATGTGAAAATATGTACGGTATTCTCGTAAGTATTCTAATACCATGAGCAGCATATTCTCCTCGTTTAGCTTATTTTTCCTTCCTCCTTTAGCTTTCTTTTTTTTATTTTCTTCACATAAAATCCCTACCATTTTGTTAAACGTTGATCTCTTTACTCCTGTTAGTCGACGAAACTCCTCTTTATCGAGCTCTTTCACTATTTCATACTTCATTTCTCCTTACCTCAAAATTACTATTTTTACTGCTTTATCCTAGTTTCGAAAGAAGTCTATTGAGATTTTTTTTTGAATTCTTCCTGTCTGTTTTTATCTTGTCCATTATGAACTGGCCTTGGTGTAATATATGAAAATTTCATTCTTTGCATATTACGGTGCACTGTGGACTTACTGACATTCAGACCAAATTTTTCCTGAATCTTTATTCTCATTTCTTTAATAGTAATGTTGGGATTTTCTTCTATCCATACTTCAACTTGCTGTAGTTGAACCTGATTTAATTTAGTTTTTCTACGTCGTTGTGGAGGAGCAAACAGTTTTTCTTCTCTGCCAAATTTCAAGAGTTTTACCCACGAAGTTAGTGCGCTTCTTGAAATGCAATATATTTTTGCTACAGCCGTTATACTGTACTTTTTTGCTGCAATTACAGCATTTAGTTTTTTTGAAACATATGCATTATTCCTTACTTTCTTCAGCATTTCTTTTGCTGATTCTACTACTTTTTCATCCAATAAT
Organism: Trichonephila clavata; assembly: GCA_019973975.1. NCBI lineage: Eukaryota > Metazoa > Arthropoda > Arachnida > Araneae > Nephilidae > Trichonephila > Trichonephila clavata. The sequence continues at coordinate 20,930 of BMAO01027961.1, forward strand.
TTTGATCTTAATGCCATTTAAACCTCGCTATTTTACTTACTTCAGTATGGCTTTTTTTTTATTATTATCTATCCGTTTGTTGTGCAGTGGGAATTGGTATTATTTACCGCGGCGTATGTTAGACCGCGTATCAAATGCTCCGACTTTTTGCTACCTGCATCATCAAGTCTTCCGGTGTATTTTGTGGTATTGTACTTAGTATCTCTGTCTTCTTTGTTCTCTCTGCTAGTATCGACATTAATATTTCTTGGGCTTGCTTTGCATTTACATTCTGCTCAATAAATTCTCCTATCTTCTCTGGCATCTTTGATAAATTACACAAACGTATTAATTCAAGAACTTCAGTACGATACTTAGTTAAATTATCAGTTTCTAGGTCAGTTGTAGTTTGTTCATTCATAGTAATACTCCTATTTTTATTAATAGATTTAAACTCCGAAAGAATTGTAATTCCATCAGCAAGGCCTATCTCTATTGCTTTCTCACCAAAATATAGCCCTGCTTCCGTTGATTTGATTTTTTCCGTTGAAAGATTTCTGTTTCTTGCTATAAGCTGCAAAAACATTTCATATAGGCGGTCTACTTCTCCTTGCAAGCTTTCCAAACTTTCTGATGTTATTGGCTCATGCGGGTTTAAATCGTTTTTTCGACTTCCTGCAAATACTGTCGTATATTTTATTCCCTGCTTTTCATCAAATCCACTTTGATCAATGTGACTTGCTATTACTCCTATACTTCCTACCCCTGATGTTCTGTTTACATACACCTTTTCAGCGCTAGAAGCTATAGCGTACGCAGCAGAGTAAGCATCATCATTTGCTATCGCCACAATCCTCTTTTTTCCACTTTCCCTTGCACTGTAGATAAAATCAGCAAGGTCGAATAAACCGTTTACTTCTCCTCCAGGGCTGTCTATGTCCAAAATTATTGTTTCCACTTCTTTATCTATTAAAGCTTCTTCTATCTCTTCACGTATCTTCTCATATGATGTCATCCCCAACACATCATCAAAAGCTTCTGAATTCTTTGTCAAGATTCCATGTATTGGTATGACTGCTATTCCCTTTTTATTATTTCTTACTGCATGTTTTATGTTTTTAAACGTGGGATGCTTTCCTGCATGTAATGACAGTAATTCAAAACTTCTTGCCTCTATCATCATTGGCTTGTTCATCCAATTTATTTGTTTCATCATATGTTTTTAAAATTTTTTATTTGTGTCTGGGGCAATAAAAACCCATTTGTCATAGAAATAGAATTTTATATCATTTCAGCATTAGAATTCACATCAGAATCAAAATTTAAGCCCAGTTCACTTGCACGTCTTTGATCTTCTGCAATTTCTTGGTCTATTTCTTCAATATCATAACCAAGTTCCGAAACCACTTCTGACCTGCTCTTAAATCCATTTCTTACTGCCATTTGCTGTGCTTGTTGGTCTTTCAGTGGATCTACCCAATCAAATCCTTGTGCTATCCATTTTACTTCTTCTTTTCCCCCTTTTTTTTCACCTATGTCCAATTCTCCAGATAGTATTGCTAACTCTAATACCAATTCTCATTGTTGGTCAGTCAAATAGGAGACATTGCAGAGTTGTTTAATTGTGGAGATGGCAAGAGAAGTAATAAATTTGCACAAAGCACCCTCAAGCAGAGCAATTGTATCGTATATCTTATTGCGCAAAATGTTCTGTTTTATATATAACCAAAACCTCTCAACTGGATTGAGCTCAGGTGAGTATGGTGGTAGATATATAATCTCAACATTTTTAGGTACCTTTAAATTTTTTGACTTATGCCAACTAGCACAATCCATAACTAAAAAAGCCTCTCTTGTTCCTAAATATTGTGACATTTGCTCAAGAAATATATTCATACAATCAGTGTTAACATTTGGTGCAAGCAAACTAGAATTTTCTCCGTTTTGGGGATTAATTGCACTGTAGAGATAAAAATTTTGCCTACCTAATTTTATTTTAACCTTCGTCCTGGTGCCCTTTTTAAACCACCCATGTCCAACTTTCGAATGTGTGCCAAACCTTGATTCATCAAAGAAAAACAGCTCTTTTTTAGGATACTTGCCAATAATTTCATTGAGATTTTTTTTTGAATTCTTCCTGTCTGTTTTTATCTTGTCCATTATGAACTGGCCTTGGTGTAATATATGAAAATTTCATTCTTTGCATATTACGGTGCACTGTGGACTTACTGACATTCAGACCAAATTTTTCCTGAATCTTTATTCTCATTTCTTTAATAGTAATGTTGGGATTTTCTTCTATCCATACTTCAACTTGCTGTAGTTGAACCTGATTTAATTTAGTTTTTCTACGTCGTTGTGGAGGAGCAAACAGTTTTTCTTCTCTGCCAAATTTCAAGAGTTTTACCCACGAAGTTAGTGCGCTTCTTGAAATGCAATATATTTTTGCTACAGCCGTTATACTGTACTTTTTTGCTGCAATTACAGCATTTAGTTTTTTTGAAACATATGCATTATTCCTTACTTTCTTCAGCATTTCTTTTGCTGATTCTACTACTTTTTCATCCAATAATTTTGATCTTAATGCCATTTAAACCTCGCTATTTTACTTACTTCAGTATGGCTTTTTTTTTATTATTATCTATCCGTTTGTTGTGCAGTGGGAATTGGTATAACCACCTATCCCATACCGGACGGCAAAATTGAAATACCATTATGTTATGCTGTAACATTCCGCACCTCCGCCGAAACTCTATTAATCCTGCCCTTATTGATGAATAATTGACACCACTTAGATCTCCTGTTAGCTGCTCGTAAGTTATTCCCATGCCTACTGCTATTGCCCTGAGCTGCTGTTTCATGAATGCTTCATAACTTCCTCCAACATCTGATGGTTCCGAGAACTTGATATCTTCTCCGGGATCAAGTAATTGCATAGTCCCAGGTTCTAAACCTGACAGCGCTACTCCATGTTCATTACTCTCTCCTTCTCCCATGATGTTTGCTTCTGGATCGAGTCTCGTAATAAACCCTGCAAACATTGCAGCAGTCTTTTTTCGTACTAATTCTGCATCATCGTATTGATCAAGTTCATAGAGCTTTAACAGTACTGTAGAAAGCCATGGTACTCCCCGAATCTGCCCAGGTCTTAGTGGTCTGTAAATATGTAAAACATCATTTGCTGGCACTCTAACTGATTCTCCAAATGAGCCTTCACCAGGGTGCTCTCGAAAAAGGTAATACGCTTGTATCTTGTATCTTTTTTCTGTTTAGGTTATGCAAGAACCCATGCTTGACACTTGGATTTAGTGCAGCTACCCTTGTATCTTGTATCTTTTTTCTGTTTAGGTTATGCAAGAACCCATGCTTGACACTTGGATTTAGTGCAGCTACCCTAAATTGGAATTGCTATTCTTGGCTGAAAGGAACACATTTTTAGAATAATGAAAACAATCAGCACTTTAATTCAAGAAGGATCGGAGTTATTATCGTCACATAAAGTTGAATCACCACATTTAGATTGTGAAATCATCATGCAGCACGTCCTTGGAGTGGAAAGATCATTCATAATTATGAACCATGCTGATCAAGTGCCGATGGAGAAAGAACTTTTATTTTGGAAATTAACAAAAAAAAGAGCGGAAAGATATCCAATATCGCAAATAATAGGTAATCGTGAATTCTGGAGTAAAAATTTTATAGTTAACCAGCATGTTTTGGATCCAAGACCAGATAGTGAAACATTAATCTCAACAGTGTTAAAATATTACCCAAATAAAAAGCAGAGACTAAAAATTGCAGATTTTGGTACAGGCACAGGTTGTTTATTGATATCCGTACTTAGTGAGTATGAATATGCCGTTGGTATCGGTTTTGAAAAAAGCTTGGAAGCATACAAAGTTGCCTATCAGAACACAAAGAAACATGATCTTCTCAGCAGAGCCAAAATATTTCCAAGCTCATGGACAGAGTGCAGAGGTTCATTTGATCTGATAATTAGCAATCCTCCATATATTAAAAGAAGCAAATTAAAAGACTTACAAGCCGAAGTGCAAAAAGAGCCAAGAATTGCTCTTGATGGTGGAATTGATGGTTTAAACTGTTACTTGAGTATTTTTCCAATATTGAAAAAGTGCCTTAAAAAAAATGGGTTTGCAATATTGGAGATAGGTGAAGATCAAAATGATATTGACAAAATAATACCCTCATACAAATTAGCTTTTCAGGAATATGTACATGATTTGGCAGGAATGAAGAGGTGCATTGTTATGCAAAAAACATAGCTAATGTTTTCTTCCTTCATCCCATATTATCCTATGTCATCCCAGTACCCTCTAGCTAGTCATCCAAGTAGCGTGACTACTTGGATCTATATTTACTATGGTCAAGGCATAGGATGACAGGAACGGTTTTATGCATTTTTTAAAGGGCAACATGTTTAAGCTTTGCTGGCAAAGTGGAAAGTAAGGCCAGCTTCTATGCCGTGTGTGTGAAATAGTTGATTACCTACATTTATATTCTCTTTTAGTGCATCGTTTTCATCAATAATACTAGATGTACCATCTGCTTTTTTTACTTCTTTCTGCATTGCTTGAAATGTAAAATTGTTACCCATAACACCAAAACCTCTATATCCGATATGCATATTTACATCTTCATTTATGCGATAATCAAGGCCAGCTTTTAATTGACCTGCGGGTCTTATTGACGGTTTTTCAAACATCGTCATTCTTGTTGCACCGATTCCAATACCAACGTAAGGAGAAAAAGAGAAACGGTCACTTTTCCAATGATGATAAACATTTGCCATTACAGATATGTTCTCAATTTGGTCATGATTCACTATAGCACCATATGAATGTTTTTCTTCTGCACCATTGTTATCTTTAACTACTTTTACGTATGACGCAGTCATTTGACTGCTTGCTAAACCAATATTATCCACTTTTACAGAAGAATACATCCCTTCCAATTCAGCCCTATAGCTGTTGTTACCCAATTCTCCTGTGTAACCAAGTGCCACATTTGCAGCAAAAGGTGGATTGTAATCTCCTTTATACTTACTTAGTAATTGACCTTCTGTATTCTGAGCACTCCTGTCATTTATAGACAAATTTTTGATACCTGTAGTGCTTATTTTTAGTTCACCCGTACTATTAAAAAATTGACCATAATACCCACTGCCAAAGTAAAATCCTTCTGTTTCACTTGCAAAAGATTGTTGTGACAACAGCAAAGCAAGTGCTGTAACCGCTAATATTTTTTTACTAATCATTACTACTCCCCTAGTTAAAATAGCTAATCTAATACTAATTAATTAAAAATGGCTTAATATGAAAAACCTAATTATTTTGCACTTTCCTGAGCTAAAAATAGGCAAAGTTAACCTTACTTCTCGTCATTTTTTAATTTATCGTCAATATCCTCATCTTCAAATTCATCCTCCTCTTCTTCGTCATCAAATCCATCATCGCTCCTCTCGTCATCAAACCCGTCATCATCATCTTCAAACTTATCGTCGATATCTTCATCATCAATATCTTCGTCTGCAAATTCATCTGATTCATCATACACTGCATCTTCAGTTTTAGTTTCAGCAGGATAATCAACTGAATTAGGTCCCTCAAGAGCATTATTCCCCTCGTTATTAACCTTATCTTTGCTCGCAGCGGCAGAAAGAACTTTGTTTGGGTCATATGGTTCTTGTGTAGGCACACGAGTTTGTTTAAGCAGCCTTCTTGTGAAGGTGGTATCACTGTAGTACAAAATTTTCTTTGATTTAATTGGGTAAGTTGACTCTATTAAAATTATCTGATCGTCGCGTGGCAACATAATAACTTCTTGAGGCAATAGCAATGCCCTCTGTGTTTCAGAGATATGCAACGACCTTGAAGCAGGATTTAAATCTAAAAATTTAGGCTTATTCAATGATTCTTGTTGTACAGTTTTGTTTCCTATAAGTTGCGATATTAAATTAGCTGTTTCAATATTATTGGCTGCAAAAGTTATTCTGTAAGTCGAGTTTGACAAAAAGGAGTTCATTCCTGCTTCTTCGTATATTCCTTTGAGCTGCTCAGTATCTTGAACAATTAAGAATAACCTAACTCGATAACCACGAAAATATGCAATACCTGTTTGAAATTGCTCCATTTTTCCAAGTGTAGGAAACTCATCCATTAAAAACAATACGCAATAAGGCTCGTCATCCGATGGCAATTTTCTACATAAAAACTCAGTTGCCTGTTGGTAAAAAACCTGCATTAAAGGCCTGAGCCTAGTCAAGTTGTCAGGAGTTAAACCAACATAAACTGTAGTTTTCTTCTTTTTAAAATCTAAAATATTAAAATCACTTGACGCAGTTGCAGTATCAATCAATGGGTTTGCCCATAATTCAAGCGATGAGTTCATAGTTGATACAACACCCGACCTTTCTTTATCAGCTTTTTGTAAAAAAGCTGCAATATTCATATATGCTACAGGGTGTATTATTTTACCCATTGTATCAAGAGCAACAGCAAGATTATAAACTACGTCATCACTACGCATCGTACGCACAACTTCACCAAAAGATTTAACTTTCTCTGGTGCAGCAAGTAAGTATAACACCACTCCAACAAATAAGCTTCTTGCTTCATTTTGCCAAAAGTCTTGTTCAGGCATGATGAGGTTAGCTATTTTTTGCACATCGTCAACCATCTGTCCAGGTTTTTTACTAATCCATTGTAATGGATTGTAACAGTGACTCATTCCATCTGGCTGCGCTGGATTCCATACGTATACTTTTTGTCCTTGTCGTTCTCGCCAACCACTTGTTATTTCATAGTTTTCTAATTTCATGTCGTGTACAATTACCGAGTCAGTCCAAAATAATAAATTAGGAATTACAAAGCCAACACCCTTACCAGAACCTGTAGGTGCAAATAACAATGCATGCTGAAGCCCATCAGCAATAAAGTATCCTCTTTTATCTTTACCAAGCAATAATCCCTTTTTGCTTCTTAATCCTGCTTTTCGTATGTCTTTCTCTGATGCCCACTGCGAGTCTCCATGAAGTGATTCTTTCTTTTTAAATGGTCGCCACTCAATTACCCTTTCTCTTAAATTCCATAAGATAATCATTAAAACAACAATAGGCATTGTAGAAGATAGAATTAATTTAAATTTGAGCTCAAGGCTATATAACTCTGGGTGGTGCCAACAATATTGTATATGATCAAAAATCGTTGGCCAAAGAGCTTGAGGGAAAGGTGTCAAACTAGGATTAATTGCCTTAAAATCCACAGCATCCGGACCGTCAACTAATAGAAAGAACAATATACCAGATAGATAGAAGCAAAACTCAAGTACGCTAAAAGCTACTACACCTCCTATGAGAATATTACGTAGGTGATTTCCATTACTCATAAACTACTCTTTTTTAACTTATGTATAAATTTAAGCATTTTCGCTTGCGGATCTAGTAAATAATATCTCAGAAATGCTTCTTTTACCCCCACCGGTTCTTTTTAGCTGAATAACAATATCAATCACATTTCTAATGTATGGTATAATTTGGTCTGGAGGAATGCCAAGATTTGCCTGCATAACCATCAATTTTATTTGCTCAAGGGCCATTGTTGGACTATCCGCATGAAGGGTTGATATTGATCCAGGGTGACCAGTATTTATCGCCCTAAGAAAACTAAAAGCTTCTGCTCCACGGAGTTCACCAACTATTATTCTGTCTGGCCTTAAACGTAAGCACGCCTCTATCAAATCTTGAGTGGTTACTTTTGCTCTGCCCTGCCCTCCTTTGGAGGCAATCAGATGCACTCTATTTGGATGATCGTTCAAAACGATTTCCCTTGCATCCTCAACAGTAATAATTCTTTCCTCAGCTGGAATAGCGCGCAAAGTAGCATTAGTAAAAGTAGTCTTACCAGTGGAAGTTCCACCGCTAATTATAATATTTTTCTTACTTATTACAGCGCATTCTAAAAACTCTTTTATTTTTTTTTGCCTTAACAGTAAATCCAAATGACGGTCAACTGGATTATCAGTTGCTTCTGTAATAGTTTCAGAAAAAGCCCCCATTTTTTCGTAATCATCGAGTGCTAATTGCATGCTAGAAGGCTTACGAATTGACATAACTACTTTGTCAGGTTCACATGCCGGCGGAAATACTATCTGTATACGATAACCATTTGGTAATGTTGCTGAAAGTAAAGGTGCTTCTTCGCTAAGTTTTTGTTCTGTAGCTTGAGCAATCAACCTGCCAAGAGATTTCAAATGGTTAAGATCGAATACTTCTAATTTTTCACACCTTATTTCACCACGATTTTCAATCCATACTTCCTTGGGCTTATTTATTGATATTTCATTTACGCCTTCTTCTTGAAATATGCCTTGTAATGGCTCCAAATATGTATCAAGTGCAGCATAGTTCATTTTATTGATTTAATATTGCCTGTGGAGGAAATACTATATCTTGGTTAACAAATACTTTCAATGCAGTGCCTTGATCGACATAAATAGTTGGTTTTTTATCTGTATATCTGCCCACTATATCTCGCATGTCTTTAGAAAAATCATTGATTGACTTCCCGATTGCTTCATCATAAACAGATTTGCTTCTTTTCTGAGTTTGCCTCAACAGTTGACGTACATCGTCTAAAGTTATAACGATATTGTCACTAGTAATTGCATCAACTCCACTAGCTCCAGAACTTTTTATCACACTTACTATTTCTTCCTTTATTATTCTCAGTAAATCCTGATCACTTTTAGCATTCCGAATTTTTTCAATAGCCCTAAGACCCAATTTCCATTTTTCGTCTCCTACCTTCCCAACTTCAGTTTTTATAGCATCCTCCAATCTCTCAACAATAGCCCCTTTGAGAGAAGAGATATCTATTTCAGTTGCAGTGATGGATCTCACCGCATCCATAGCAGTTAGCGTATCAATAAGATTAGAGGCCTTTTGCCCTATAACAGCCGAACCAATTGAAACACCAGCAAGTGCCACTGAAGAGAATAATGCACTTACTATTTTATTATCAACTATTCCTGCTATCCCTGCTCTACCAAGCTCGTCAGTACTAAGTGATGAGATAGCAATATCTATTCCATGAGGAAGAATGACCCTACTCCAGTTTATATTTACACGAGCTCTTGCAACATTCGAGTCAAATGAATAACTGCCTATCAATCTTGAGCCTTTAGGTATTAAAACTGTATCACCAGTTTCTGCATAAACATCTCTACTCACCATAGCACGCAGCATTCCTTGCAGATCAGAGTTTATTGCAGTTTCAAGAACAGCATCAATAATTTTACCTTGAGTAATCATAAACCCAAGTTTCCCCACTTTGGTAGCTACACTCGGCTGTACTGAAGTGTTGGATAAAACGGCATCGGCAGCCTTATTCTCTCCACTATCACTTGAAATTGTTAACATTTGTGCACTACGTCTGTCTCTAGGATAACCGCCACCCCCTATTCTAGGAAACGAGGTAGGTAAATTGCCCATAACATTACTAGAAGGAAAATTTTGCTTTGGCAAAATAGGTATATTTGACACAGGAGTTTCTTTTGGTTTATCTTCTTCTTTTCTAATTTGTTTTATTTCTGGTATGATTGGTGGTGTAGGAAGAGGAGGTAAGGGTGGTAAGGGATCAGTTATTATTCTTTCAGGAACCATTACGTTATCTGGAACTTGTTCTAACTTTTCCTTCAATTCTTGAACATTTTGCTTTGTTTCCTCTTTTTTAATAACTTCTGAACCCTCTTTATGAGAAGGACTAAAATAGAGATAATACACTCCACCAACCAGAAGCACTAAAATAATGACCATCAATGCCCTATGACCTTGATTAGAGCCAACTGTTACTACCTTGTTCTCTATTTCTGATTCATCTTCTGAATTGTTACGCCTTTCTTTATTCATATTGCATGTACCACAGCTAAAGTAACCTATTTATAATTTCAACTTCACCATCTTCATAACGCATAAATAGCTTTTTATGTACTCCTTTTATTATAACATAATCATCAAATAACAGCCTTTTACAAGGTTTATCCTCCTCTTCTACAAAAATCTGAGGTATTTTATTATTATTTCTAAATTTTAAATAGGTTAAATAACCATCATCAAATAGCTCAATCGGAACTATATCCGCATTACCACCTTCATCAATATATGTATAATTGTACTTCGTATCATTTTCTTGTATTATTTTTTCTGGCTTGTCTGTAGTATATTGCATTTGAGTAGGTAAAGAAACCTCATCTAAATCAACATCAAATTCACCTTCTTCTTGAGGATAATAAAAACGTACTACATAAGATATATCCTTTTCAGCAGAATAATCGTGATCCACTTTCTTAGCATCAGTATCTGGGTATTTATCGTAGTTTGGCCTTGAGATTAAATCAAAAATGTAATTTCTTTTTTTAGTTGTTGTAATAATCATGTTAGTGCGACTACTAACTTCAAATGGCATGATAAGCAATTTATTGTCATAAGGATTAATTTTCCAACTTGATGCATCACCAACAGCGATATTTTTAACTTTTTCTCCTTCCGCAAATTCAATATAAGAATAGTAACCCTGACTAAAAACCACCGTAAATACTTCATTAGGGCTATACACAAAAGTCTTTATTCTACTATCTACAGAAATAGGCTCATTATAATTAATGGATGCGTTTAAATTGCCACTTACAAGTAAAGCTAAAACTAATAATATCCTATACATATTCATCATCTACTCTATATGAAATAACTTGAAATCCTAATGGGTTAATATATCTTTGCTGATCATCCATTTCAAGCGATGCATATCTATATGACATAATAACTATCTTATTTTTTCTTGTGGAACTTCCATCTTTCCGTATAAATTCCACAAAAAACCTCACCTGAAGAGCATCGTTACCCAATTTTTGAATTGAGCGAATTTTAAATTCACTTTTGGTATCTGAGTACAAATTAAAAAGATCATCCATATTCTGTGATCCTACATAATTTCTAAATTCATTATACACATTAGGTGAGGAAAACAACCTCACCTTTGTATAATAGTTATAATTATAATGATATGGATCAAAAACCTCCCTTGCTTTTATATACTCTGAAATAAAATAATTGTTTAGCGCTTCATTTGCAGAATATTGTTTTACTGTGACAGGATCAACCAATTGCACTATCCCTGATTTCTTGTCAATTTCTATAACAAATGGCTCAATAGTGCTACTTGTGCTAATTTTAAATATGACTAATATGCTGATAGAGATCGTTGCTAATAATATTAATGCAAATAAAAGTAGAATATTCCTTTGAGCAATAACTGTGCTGTAGCGGTTTGAATTCCAATCTATATCCTTATCTAAGGATTCAGTATTTTTTTCTCGCTTAAAAAATCTTAGCATTTTAGTATTCCTAAAAATCTTAACTTATGTTAATAAACATAGCAAATTAACAAAGTAGTTACAACAAAAAAGCTAAAAAACTCTTAATCTATGGCCTAGCTTACCAAACTTTGTCTCCATATATGAATCGTTATATTTATTACGTTCCACAATAAGTGGTAGACACTTTGTAACTCCTATACCACTACTTTCCAATTCTGACAATTTCCTATCATTGTTTGTAAGTAATTGGATTTTGTTAATGTTCAATTTCTTAAGCATTTTAGCTGCAACAGCAAAACTCCTTTCATCATCTTCAAAACCTAATATTCTGTTTGCATCAACAGTATCAAGATTATGTCCTCTTTGCACACTGTACGCTCTTAACTTATTAGTTAAACCAATGCCTCTTCCATCTTGCATCAAATACAATATAATACCACTTCCAGAGTCAGCTATCATTTGAATTGCTTGATGTAACTGACTTCTGCAATCGCATGATAAGCTATCTAACAAGTCACCCGTATAGCACGAAGAATGAATTCTTACTAATGGTTCGCCATCTTTATCTGGATTGCCAATGATAATTGCATGATGTTCTCTTCCACCACTTTCTGTTCTATAAGATATGATATTTACTTCTTGAGTCTGTTTTAAAAATAATGATGTTTTGCACACTTCATATACATCCTGATTTTCTTGAAAATTATTTATGAATGACCTGTCCAGTGCAATAACGTCATTTTTCTCGCACCAATTTCGCATTTCATGGTTATTCTCAAAAGTCATATCAGCCACTAACGCGTATGGCAATAATTCTGAGAACTTAAGCAAGGCAATAGCACATTCATCTATTGTCTTTGAGCATTGCAACTCTCTTATGCAATCTTCCTTTGAACAGTTTATTAAATGGAGCAGTTCATCAAAATTATTCACCAACAGACGTTTGCTGTTATGTTCTTTATTCTGAGATATGTATTTTACCTTACTTGAAGTTAAAGTAACATATACATTACTTGATATAAGCTTGTATTGATTAAATAAATCTCTTTCTAAAGCCTCAGCAGCAGCAAACAATAGGTAATTACTTTTATCATATATTACAATTGGCCGGCCGCGCCTGATTTCGCTGATAGCTCTTTCTACCTTATTGCTACTCTGATTCCCTATAAACATTTTTACCCATATTAAGCAGCTATGAAAAAACTGGTGCGGCCGAGAAGACTTGAACTTCCAAGGCCTTATAAGCCACAGCGACCTCAACGCTGCGTGTCTACCAATTCCACCACGGCCGCACTATATTCTAGTTTTTATATAATTATTTTAAATTATTTAATCATTTTAGAATTTTTCATCTAGAGTGTCAATCTGATACTAGAATAATTTAGAAATTACTTGTATAATTTGATTATGAATTTTGTGATTATAAATTTTAATCATTTAAGATAACCTTACTACTAATTTTTAACTTAGGTTTTTATACAAATGAATGTAGCTAATATCTTTATTTTTTTAGCTCTATCTCTTATAACCAGCTTTCATTCTGTCCATGCACAAATATTATACACATGGTCTCAAGTTATCCCAGAAAATAAATTAAGCATACGTGCAATTACAGACAATGACATGTGCCCCATTGTTTATGTCGATGGCGAGGAAATAGAAATGCTGAATCGCAGCTCAATTAACAATGCCGAAACAGTTTGTGAACTGACAGTACAAACAAGTGCCAAAAACATTAGTATTGAGGATCTACGAGTTCCTATATTACCAGAAAAGGTTAATAAAATTGCTTTTATTGGTGACACGGGCTGTAGAATAAATATGTTATTTCAGCAGGAATGTAATTCGGTAGATAGCTGGCCTTTAAAAAAAAATTTAGATTCAATCGCCCTTCATAAACCAGATTTAATTATCCATGTTGGTGATTATCATTATAGACAAACAAAATGTAGAAATACAAAAAAGTGTGGCGATATTTATGGATATAATAAAAAAGCTTGGTACGCTGATTGGTTTGAGCCTGCAAAGGATATTTCATTACAATCCCCTTTCCTTTTTGTTCGTGGAAACCATGAGAGTTGTAATAGAGCTTATGAAGGATGGTTCAGGTATCTAGATTCATACCCCTTTTCGTCTGAAAAATGTGGAAACTTCGTTTCTAGTTGGTCCTTAGATGCTGGACCGATGAAATTTTTTATCTTCGACTCTTCATCCGGTGAGGATATTTTCACAACCCAAAGCACAATTGATGCTTTTGAGAGGCAATTTGATAAATTGATACAAAATAGTTCTGACAAGCCCATGTGGTTTTTAACTCATAAACCGCTTTGGAGATCTCCAAAAAAAGAATTTTTGACATTAAAAAGCCATGGTAATCTTACACAAATCGAAGCTTTTGGAGATAAATTTCCAAGCAATGTTACTACCATAGTTTCTGGCCACATTCATATAGCCCAGATTTTATTAATGGATAATGTTCCAGACCAAATTATAGTTGGAAACGGTGGTGCATCATTACACGCTCAAGATCAAGAATCTGTTTATCAAAATGTAGAATTTGACTATTCAAATGGTAAAAACTACTTAGCACACGAGGTTAGAAACTTTTTTGGCTTTGGCTTTGCAATACTAAATTTAGATGATCACGAATTTACCTTCTATAATCAACACAATAAGGAAATGTATTCTGCGAAGCTAACAGAAGATTTTAAACTTAAACAGATTAAAACTATAGTCGATTCATTTTAGAATTTGTTATTAGCTATTTTAAAAACGCTACTTAAACATTTTTTTTAATCGATTGATTTCATCAGCAAATTTTGAGTCGGCCTTTATAAAATTTTCTACTTGTTTTACTGCATGTATAACAGTAGCATGGTCTCTGCCACCAAAGCTTCTCCCAATGTCTGGTAGGCTTTTTTGCGTAAATTTTTTGGCAAAATACATAGCTATTTGTCTTGGCCTTGCAAGACTGCGAAGCCTCCTATTGGATTGCATATCTGCAACCTTTATATTGAAAAATTCAGCTACTTTCTTTTGTATTTCTTCTATTGTGACTGACCTATGATTTGACCTAAGAAGATCGATTAGGGTTTCACTAGCTGATTCTACCGTCATACTTCTTCCAATTAATGAGGTATGGGTAACCTTATTTAATGCTCCTTCTAATTCTCTTATATTAGATTTTATGTTCCTTGCTAAAAACTCTAGGACATCTTTCGGAATATACATATTCATCTGCTCCACTTTTGCCTGCAATATACCAAGCCTTAATTCAAAAGTTGTTTCATTAATATCTGCCACCAACCCCCAACCGAGTCGTGATCTTATTCTTTCTTCCACTCCATCAAGATCACTAGGAGACCTATCAGCTGATATAACCAATTGCTTATTTTGGTCTATCAATGCATTGAAAGTGTGAAAAAATTCTTCTTGTGTACTATCTTTACCACTGATAAATTGCACATCATCTACCATCAATACATCTACTGATCTAAATTGCTCTTTAAATAACATAATATCTTTGCTTCGCAGCGCTGTAATATATTGGTACATGAATTTCTCTGCTGATAAATATACCACTTTTCTTTTTTCTGATGGGGAATTTACTATGTGCCAAGCTATAGCATGCATTAGATGTGTTTTACCAAGTCCCACTCCACCATATAGAAACAAAGGATTGCTGCCTAATATTGGATCTATAGATTCTGCCACACGCTTTGCCGCCGTAAATGCTAATTCATTTGGCTTTCCCACTACAAAATTATCAAAGGTGAACCTTGGATCCAGCGGCGAACCAAGATTATGATTACTTTCCTCTCTGTTTTTTAGTATAACATTAAAATTTGAATTCCTTTCCTCAATTACTTGAATATCAATAGAACGTATACTTTTATCTTCGCTTTGCCATAATGATAATATTTTTTTCATGTAATGAACTGTAATCCACTCTTTTATAAACCTTGTTGACACGGATAAAAGAACTTCCCCATTTCTGCTACTGACAAATTTTAGCGAACTCAGCCAACTGTTATATGTTGCTTCTCCATAAAGATTATAAAGACAATTTTGGATTTTTTCCCAAGTAACATTGTGATCCGTTACTGTAATAATCTGATCAAAAAACATAGTAGAAACCTTAGGGCTAGTTAAGTTCATATACCACACCAAGAAAAAAGCAATAATTAGAAAAATATAAGATAATCAATAGCTTACTGCAAAATGAAAAGCTAATACTACTTAATACATACTAAAAATTATGGTGATTTTTTGATGGGTTGTAAAGGGTATAAAAACATTAAAATTGATCATTTTTATTTCAAAAAAATGAAAAATTTGTAAATGTCGCTTGTATCGAGGATTAGAAGCATGCTATTAAAAACAGTAATACATTATGTATAAATAAGATGTTAAATTTACTGGCAAATAAGTAAAGTATTCATATAAATATAGCTAACCTAATATAGATTTACTGAAGCAAATTTATGATTATATTAAGTAATTTGAGTTGTTATGCTGTATTCGGTATTGAACTAGAGTTTTACATTGAAGGAATAGAAAAAGAATACTTATTTCTGAATAGCATCAAAAATAAAATAGCATCTCTTGAATTTTCTTGCGAGAAGGAGAATTCTACACATCAGTATGAGATAAAAAGTGGTTGTTACACGAACTTCGACAATTTAATTAAGCATTTTGAGTTAGCAAAACAATTACTTACTGAAACAGCACAAAAACTAGGTGGAAACGTTTCTTTTAAAGCAAAGCCCTATTTGGATAGAGCAGGCAGTGCATTAAATGTGCATGTTAATCTCGTGAATTCAAATAACGATAACTTATTTTATATCAATGAGCAAAAGTATAGTGATTATTTGATTCATAGTATTGGTGGATTATGCACAATGATGAAAAAAACATATGTTGTTTTTGCTCCAAATGATGATTCATATTTAAGATTTCAGTACCCGGATATCCACACTCCAACTACGATTAGTTGGGGAGTAAATAACAGAACTGCTGCGATCAGAATTCCCTATTTTGGCAACGATTTCAAAAGATGCCGCCTGAGCACCGCGTTCCCGGAGCAGACTGTAATCTTGAAAAAGTACTTACAGCAATAATTGAAGGTATAGTTTTTGGTATAGAGAACAAAATTGCTCCGCCAAATAGAGTGTATGGCATTGCATCTGATTCTCAATATAAGATGGAGAGTTTGATATAGCAACTACCCCTCAAACCCTAACCCGT